>SNQJ01S0041497.1:0-42434 GCA_010110895.2 Picea sitchensis
CTAAAGGCAATAGATAGGTTTACATCATTAACGATCATAGGGATGACGAAAATAATGTGTAACAGCAATACAACTATTGGTTGCATTTTTTCCATGAGAAGAGAAAAAAATAGTTCATTCCTCTTCCTTCGAAAGTCAGGGACTTCGTGTTCAGGAACATCAACAAGATTGACGAATTCGTAGGCCATTTCAACAACTTGAACCTAAGATATGATGAAAGGTTAAGAGGGTTTGACCCTAATAGGATTTTTCTAGAACATTTACTAGAAGTTGGCTTCAACAACTCTTTTATCCATACACGCTTGAATGAAGATAGAGAAAACGATGACAATACTCCTTCTCCTAATGATGGCAACATAGAGACATTGCAAAGCACCATTGAATTGTAAAAACAATAGGGAAAATGCCCCTGTGAGAAGAGTATCCAATCCCTAGATAGGACTCCCAAGAGTACAACATCCTGGATCATCGCTCCAACAACCCACCCCAGTAAGAAAGCAACCTAGAATTTTTCAAATGGAGGAGGATATAAGAACCCTCCTCGCAGTAAAATTGATAGTTCTCACAAGCTTCCCGTGAGGAAGAAGAGAAAAAATGTTGTAGGGCAAGCGGAAGAGCCCGAAATAGAAAATGAAGACATGGAACTTGAGACTGATCAGGATAACGTATTCTACAACGTTGATCAGCCCGGGGACACAATCCACCATAGTCCCATAATGGAAATAGTCGAGACCGAGATTTTTTACGAAGATGAATCCTTCGTATTCCAGAGCGTTGTTTTTTACAGCCAATCTAAAAATTTAATTATTGAAAAGAGAGATGTAAGAAATAAGAAAGGAAAATATCGTTCAGAGATTAACCTTAGGAACATGTAGTCATCCCAAGTATCCCGACTTCACTGAGCAACCAAAGATTCTCTTGATGATTCCATTGGAGGCATTGAGGCAAATAATGCCAAACTGAAGGACCAAATCAAGGAATTAGAGGAATCTTTGATTCCTATCCCATTGTTTGTCAGTCCTTTAGCAATAATCGTGCATGCCACCCCTCAAACCAAGTTAAGAGGATCCTCCAGCATCCTCACATCGTGTAGAGGCTATGTGGAGAATAATATCAATAAAATAATGGAGTTAATTACTCAAGCCTGGGAAACATCACAAAATATAGCTTCCCTTGGAACGAGGGCACATGCTTTGCACGAACATTTGCAGGCAGATTTAAAAAATGAAGAACGTTTCTATCTAGAGACGGTCATCCCTTTTGGAAAACATGTCACCAACATGTCAGATATGAGAAGACGACAAGAAGATCTCCCCTCCCCAAATCGGATCAAACAATTAAAAGCATGTTGGAAACAAAAAGTTAAGAACCTACATCTCATTATCTAATCATGTGAACAAGCCATATCATAGAAAGAAGAATTGTTCAGAAAGTTGACCAAAATAGACTTAGTTGGAAGTACCAACGAGGTCCAAGACCCCAACTTAATCCTCAAGACATTATCCTTAACCAAGCAAGCCTTCGATGAAAAAGTTGATATTTTTAAGGGGTTGTCTTTAGAAAATTTTTACGACATCCTTAAATATGGTCAAGATGACGTGGACAACTGGCTAGTGGACTATTCGGCACAGAATGAAGAAATTGAACAGGCTCTGCGTAATCTTTCTATCGATCTAAGGGAATTAGAAAACGAGATTTTCAACACAAAAATATGGGATGAGATCAACGTGGCCCCCATGAGAAGCTACATTGAAGAATGGCTCCAAAGGGCAATCGACAAGCTCACTGACGAAGGGAAACAAGCGGTTGGCACGATTCCAGTGGTCATCGACGAGAGCAATAAAAAGGCACCAACAAGCAAATAGAAAAGGGAGAAATATATACCATCATAGTAAGTCTATACTGATCACATCTTGCTTTCTTTATCAGTTCAATTATTCCACCTCTTTAAATAGAAATCTCTAACCAAATATTGATAACTTCTAATTTCTTCTTTTCAGGTCGTTCTCTCTACCGTTGCCCACTTCTTCTTTCTATAGTCATATTTCTTGTACTTATTTCTTTTATGGTCCGCGGGAGCCCCAATCCCAGTCTATATGACAAACACATTTAAATTTCCATAAATATGTAACAGACATTAATATTTTTTGATAAATTTCAAAGAAAACTACTTCGGGAACAATCTCGACTGTGCCTTGTAACCCTGTTTTCAGAATGCAAAATTAGTTCTCTTTATGCATATCGGTCATCTTCTTTTATTTTTATGTGCTCGGAAATTTTTATCTTCAACTATGTTGGATGTCAGGAAATTGTGTTTATTTAATTTGAATGTTTAATGTGTGTGATTCCTGGTCCTATTTTCCAAGAACCTTTATTTCAAAACTAAAAATAAAAACATTTTCTATCATTTTGTATTGCTTCAAGTCATTACGACGGAAATTCTCTAAGTTCCACATTTGAACTATACACGCCCCAGGAAAAAATTAAAGAGGAGTATCACATCTATAAAAAACGCAGTAGGGTTGACATCCTCGTTAGGTTGTCATTTCAGTGCTAACAGATTCAAGGGTTAACAAAGTTGTAAATACATCTGCAAGAATATCCTCACAAATAGAAACCTTTGAATTTTTTTATCATTGCCAAATAAAAACAATCAACTGGATAGACATGTTGAAAATATACCAGTTGGTATTATACTAAGATGCCCAGTTGGTGCTATACAAAGATGCCCTCTTCCTGGAGAGAAATTGCAGATCAAGCTCTGCAAATGTATGGGAAAAACTAGCAAACACATAGGTCACACAAGAAGACCAAAGAATGTTCGACACTGGACACATTTTCAAAAATATATATATATATTTGTTTCTTGTCCACCACATATAACTTTATTTATCTTAACACATATAGAGACAAACAAGCAAGATTATCTCTTTAATAGAATGAAATGCATGTTGCTTACTTTGTCCATGGGAAAAATTAAAGAAGTGACTATGAAAAATGTATTTAACTCTAGATATTGGGATGAAAGTCAGTTCGAAGTATACAAAGATCATTATGAATGAATTTCATAAATACATTAAACACATAAAACATACAAGGTAGGAAAAATATATCAACTCACACGTGATGGGGATATCTCTGCTCTTTCATGGTTGTCTAATTTCTCACAAGTGACTTTCTCACTAATTACTTGTTAACCCCATATTAATATAATATTATGATTAACTAATTTGGGAATTCAGGACTCCGACTCTTCGGGACTCCAAGCTTACTCCCGGAGTAACATTCTCCCAGAGTCATGTAGCATCCTGGCGTCTTATGGTTGGCGTGTTGCACAGTGCCATGATTCATTTTCTACATGGATTCCACATGTACTTCATGTTGCTTGCCACGTGTCCGCTGCATTTTCGATTTATGTTCCTTGCTTCGGGCTTCTCATTCTCCCTCGATCCCGCCATAGCAGTGCATTTATTCCCATTCCAACCTGACAGGGACTACGCTTCCATGCAACACTTGTTTTGTATCCAAATCCAATTTTGCTATACATATTTGACACCTAATTCAATGCATCTCACTTCCAAGGAAATAGTACACATAAGTTGAGAGGGATAATCATAATCATATAGAAAGTAAGCAATCATTATCTAATTTGCAGTAATTATATATCACAATCATATATAAAAATCAAGTATGAAAAATAAAAAATTATATCATAAAATCATAAATGATTAATTAATTTAAAAACTTACTATAGGCAATGGAAACAACTTTATCCTTTTTAATCTAGTCTCGAAGTTCTTTAAATCATTTACTATATGATGGTGGGAAAAAAACATGTTAAGTGGCCTATGGAATATGGATGAATCCATGCATCTCTATCACATTTTTTGGCAAGTGGGGAGGGAAAAAATGGTCAGTACAGACCCTTAATTGAGGGAACCTCAATCAAGGTTATAAACCCTTGATTGAGATTTTAAGAGCTCGATTGAGAACCTAAAACCTCGAGAGGACTTAATTCAACCTAGGACCTCAATCAAGGGTCTCTAAAGCACATGCTTAAGCCCTTAGTCAAGGTAATTTAAATCCTTGATCGAGGGTTTAAAAGTCAACAAGCCTTCCTCATTATTGCAGGTTTTCATGGAGTTGTAACTTCCAGGGGATGAAATCCATTCCTCTTCCATCGAAGATGGTTAAGTTGTTGCTAGCATATTCATCATTAAATCTTCTATCTCATGGCATATAATTTTCCTATATTCAATTTTATATTGTAATTTTTTATTTTGTTTTACAACTTAGACATATTTTTTCTCTCTCAATATTAAAGACACCCAAATAAAAATCAATATCTTAAACATAACACAACCATTACCAAAAAAAAATAGAGATACATGAATGTTTCAAAGATATTTTATTTTAATTAATCAAAAGAAAAAAATTGCTCCAAACATAAAAATTATAAAATAGAATTGAAATATTAATTAGTCATCTTAAAAAAAATAAAGGAAAATACCTTTTTTTTTCAAAAAATAATCAAAATATTTGAGAAAACTACATTATGTATAGATTATTCTCGTACAATCTATCCATGTTACCTATTTGTAAATATTAGTTCGACCATAAACTTACCCACTAGTCAGTATATAATAAATGTATAGTTTAAAAAATTATATAATCGAAAAGCAAACTAGTTAAACACATAGTGCAAATCATTTAAATTTTATACCACAAACCTTACATTTTAATGAATTTTCAAGTTAGCGGTATACATCATGAGATCATCGAGACACAATATCTGCTAGTGACAAATGTATCACTATTTAATGCACAATGTTTGAAACTTCCATTTTTAAAGATTTTTTTTAACTTATTTTGTTTTTCACAAATTTATATTAATTGAAACTTACATTTTTAAAGATTTTTTTTAACTTATTTTGTTTTTCACAAATTTATATTAACTTTAATTATCAAGCCACATAGGGTTACTCGATGGAAACTAAAGCCACTCACGATGGTAGGATTTAATTTTGATGGTCCTCTGAGACAATTCAGTTTTGGTGACCTAGTTATTGAAAATATGATAATAAATTAAACTATTTATGATTTAATATATTAAATTAAATTATATTATTTGCTTATATGAGTAGTTGAAATTATATATGTATGTAAATGATCTAATATATTGAAATTGATAATATATTATTTGCTTATATGAGTAGTTGAAATTATATATGTATGTAAATGATCTAATATATTGAAATTGATAATAATTCAATTTTAGTGATCTAGTTATTGAAAATAGGATAATAAATTAAACTATTTATAATTTAATATATTAAATTATATTATATTATTTGCTTAGTTGAAATTAAATTATATTATTTGCTTAGCACACTTTTTGGCAAGTGGGGAGGGTGAAAATGGTCTTTGTGGACTTTTGATTGAGGGATAATGAGGTTATAAACATTTGATTGAGGTTTTAAGATCTCGATTAAGATTGTAAAATCTTGAGAGGTCTTAATTCAATCTAGGACCTTGAATTAAGGGTCTCTAAAACACATGCTTAAGTCATTGGTCGAGATAATTTAAACCCTTGATTAAGGGTTTAAAATTCAATAAACCTTTCTCATTTTTGTAATTTCATTAAGTTGCAACTTCCAATTGGTGAAATATGTTCACTTCTTACATGGAAGGTGGCATACTTGATGCTCATAGGTTCATCATCGAATCCTTTATCCAATGACATGTAATTTTTATGTTTTAAATTCCATACTATATTTTTTTATTTTGTTCTAAAACTTATGCACATTTTTTTCTCTCTAGTAGTGAAGGCGACAAGAGAAAAATCAATAAGGGTGGGGTAGTTGAGCTTTGAAGGGATTTGTTAGTGTCAATAAGGATACGATAGTTGAACTTTGAAGGGACAATGGATCCTTCCACCTAGTCATATTACCTCTAGACTTACCTTTTGCACTTTCAATAACAAAATTTCACCCTTGAAGCCTTATTGACACAAACATTATTGCATCTTCCTCATGTGGCATCATTTATTGGATCATTCCAATATCAGGCTTATACCTATCAATCATCCTACCTTAGGATTGTTCTTCATGGG
Organism: Picea sitchensis; assembly: GCA_010110895.2. Taxonomy (NCBI): domain Eukaryota; kingdom Viridiplantae; phylum Streptophyta; class Pinopsida; order Pinales; family Pinaceae; genus Picea; species Picea sitchensis. The sequence continues at coordinate 6,113 of SNQJ01S0041497.1, forward strand.
GCAATCCTAACCCACAAATATTGATAGAGAGAAAGTTCATTTTTTATCATTGAATGGGGGATTTTCCTACTGTAAGAGCCTCTGAGATGGTTTGTTGCTCATCTACTATAATATATTTATTTATGTATTGTTGTGTTTTTTTTTTTCCTAGAATAAAAGAGTAATTTTATTCATCCGTGGAGAACCAAATTACTTTCTGCAGGTGCATTAAGCATGACTCATCCTTGGATAGGATGAAAACCCCAATAGGGCCAAAAAATTGGCTAAAGAGCCACACAAAAAAGTACAATATAGATCTCAAAGACCCAGACATCAGCCAAAGCATAAAATCAGAACTACATTGCCCTCATCAATCGAGAAAAAAAATCGACGTCGCTATCCCAAAGAAACTGCGGTGGCCAAACGAACCAGGTCAGAGAAGTATATGACTCTCACATCAAAATCACCAGAGATTCGAAGCACTGAGCAACCCACGAGACAACCAAAAAGTAGTGATAAAAAAGTTGCACGCCCAAAAAAAGGACCTCAAAGCTCAGTCCCCACAACTAGAAAGATGAAAACGAGGCACCAGCACCCCACACGAAAGGAACTTGATCTGAGTATACATCGAACCCTGAAAGTGTGAGCAAGAACCATAGATAATAAACGAAAACTGCAGAAGGTTAACCCCCAAAACCCTTTCCAAGAGCATGCATCTAAGAAAACCTCCAAAGATAATCCAAAAGTGAGACGAACCAGATCTGAGCGGCATACAAACCTATCAGGAATATGAGAGGGTCCAAAAATCCGAACCCCGGATGCATAAAGTCTCAACTTAGAACTCAAACTTGGAAACCAAGAACACAAAACCAAAGGTATGCATCGAATATTGACAACGACCCCGATACTTGAGAGAGAAAACCAATGGAGACACCACAGAAACCTACAAGAGAAGGAGGAATCCCCACTGTGAAAGCTTCGAAGGCCCAAAATGGAAGACTGAAACTGCCATGGAGACCTCGTGGATAAATCGTAGAAACAAAAAGAAGGGCACAAACATAAGGTAGTTCTCGAGCACTGAGACCCACTCACCACCAACAGGAAACCAGATATGAGTGGAAGAAGCACGATATGAGCAAACTTAAAAGTTCCATGGGAGACACGAACTCCGTAACCGCCAGCAGATCCACATGAGTGAACAACAAAACCGCGACCTTCATTGAGATACGTCACTATAGGAGGGAAGAGGAAATGACCAAACCACCTCTGGAGGAAAGCATAGGAGAAGAGGAGGTTGCATCACCTGGGCCTGGAGCCCTCGAGAAGAAAGACACAGAGATGGAGAGACGCATGAGTCTGCGGCTAGGGTTTCCCCTAGCCACAGCTCCTCCATGTGCCATTATGTCTTGTTGTGTTAGTTTTAGATAAGATCTTTTGCGTTGACTTAGGTGAGACAGACGTTGCATTTGTGAGGGTTCTAAACCCCATTTTATTCTTGTGATGTCTACTACCCTTGTTTTCTTCATAGCGAACTTCATATGATAATATTTTTTGAAACTTGAGATAAATTCCTCATCAAAGTTAGAGCTATTATTGCTTCTAGCATATGAGATTAAGCTCTCTATATCCCTTCTCTCATGAAAAACTTGAGATTTTTAGTTCTTGTGGCACTCTCCATAATTTCTTTTTTACTAGTTACCCCTTTTGAGATCCCTATTATTCCCAAAGTTTTGTCTTCTATTGACTCTTTCTCTTCCATTCTAGGCCTCTCTATCCTAGCTTGGCCTACTTTCCCTTTCTTTTTATCTTTCCCTTTTGCTTATATCCTATCAACAAATGTCTGTTTCTTCCAACTCCACTTCTCTTTGGGAATTGTTGGATGCAGGCCTAGCCAGGAAGAAAGGCTATTTTTGGAGGAAAATAATGTGAAAGACAACTGGAAGGAAAAACAACATGTGTAAGAGAAGCAGGCAAAGCGCGCATGGAAGGAAGACCTAATGATGCTAGGGTTAGGGTTTTTGTAATACATTTTAATGTCTGGTGAGCTGAGGATATAAATAAGCAGTACTTAGGCGACTGAAAAAGGGGAATAGAGAAGGAGGCAGATAGAGAGGACATCCAAAGGGAGACAGGAAGAGAGAGAGTTGTAAGAACCATATGATTCATTAAGTTGGTGAGCTAGAGAAGGAGTAAGTGACTCGATCCCGAGGGTTAGATCGCAGGTTGAGGAGCCTGGTGCGATCTAGTCAGCCTCGCAGGGATCGAGGAGCCTGTGGGAGGGAGGAAGAACTAGGATTGTAACCACATGCGGTGTGATATATTTCTAAACTATAATAAAAGCTCAAGAGCCAAATCTTTATGGACGTAACCCAAGAGGGGGTGAACCATAGTAACACTGTGTTATGTGAATGAATGAATTCATCCTTATGTCTGATTAATTGATGAATGTTAGATAAATGAAGAAAATAAGTAGATCCAATATTCCACTTACATGCATAGAATGAATGTTATAACTAGATGTTGGATTGAATGAATAAATTTTACAGTGCACAACCTCAGATCTCGCCCAGTCTCAGGTTGCAAACACCTGAGTATTGTAGCCATCCATAGAGCTATCTCGGGTGAGACTTCATAGTACATTCTATGTATTGTGTTGCCTTCTGGTTTACCAGAGGGGCCGATAGTTTCAAAGGGATTTTGTTGGGAAGCTTACTAAATCTGAACCAGGGTCAAACTGTGATGGTAAATTAGGGGCAGAATACCCCATAAAGAATCCTCAAGACTAAAGAAGAGTAAAATAAAACCAACAAATGGTTTTGTTTCCGGTTGTGTGGAATAAAATGGGACTGAGTATGTGAGGTTGGAGGAATACGTGTCAAAGTAATGTTGAATCAGACAACAAGTTGTTGAAAGAATGAGAATCTAGTCGGGAATGTTGAGATCGTGGAATCCCACGAAGGCAGAGATAGAAAGTTGGTTGAAGACAAAGGAGTTGGAGTTTGTGCAGAAATATAACAGAAACCCGAAGTTGACACCACTCAAATATCTATACAAGTACGTATTCACCGACTTGCATGAAGTGTTTTTCTGTGATTTCCCACACATATTGCAGGAGTGGATAAAAAGATTGAAAGACAACCATCCTACAAATTAGATCAGATAGCTAGAGTGGAATCCTAAAGAGATCACACAGTTACAACGAGTTGATAATAAGTTTATGTGCCTAGTAGATCTCTGGTTAGATAACATTGTTGTCAGATTTATCACAGAGGTTGTAGTAGATACAACGAAGTCGTACAACACAGATGAACAAGATTTATTGAAAGGACCTTGAGGTAGGTACATCAGATCGTTATATACTTCCATTAATATATTATTATATAACAAAGGTGTAATGACGATGGATTCAGACATCTAAAATTCCCTGCGTGCATGGGGGAAGGGGGGAAACACTAACAAGAGAAGGAGAAGGGGATAAAGGAAAGAAGGAGGAGGCCTTGGACCCAATTATGATGGACAAAGACCAGATCAAGCAGACCATGGAAACAGTTGGCAAGACGCACAGTGGAGTACCCTACCAATATAAAGTAAACACCAAGAAGAGAGTCGTAACCACGAGGGAAGGATTGGCAAGTGATGAAGAGGAGCCAGAGGATCTCCGGGCTATGGGGCAGATTGAGGAAATCCTGCGCATGACATATGAGAGGAAGACAAGAGGTCTAAGAGCATAAATAGAAGGCAACACTCCTATCCATATCAGTGTTAGTGTGGAACCCATAAACACATGTGCGAATAATACACCAAGAAGAACACCATTATTTAGACAACTAAATTTCGGGAGCAGGAAGGCAGCAGGAAGTACATCTACACAAGGAACAACAACTGGGGGAGCCAGTTCGGGAAGCAGTAGTCAAGTATCTACATTGTGCGGAGGTAGTACTTCAACATTCAAGATGGCAGGACATGATCCCACTATCAGGTTACCAGAATTCAAAGGAGAAGCGTTGGAGGACCCAAAGAAGCACTTGTTTATCTATGAAAATATATGGGAAGCGAAACAGATCACAGACGAAGACACTAAACTTGCACAGTTAAATATCACGCTAAGAGATCGCGCACTGGATTAGTACATGAGTTTAGTTGCAAATAGTCCGCCAGGGACAACCAGAACGATTGGAGATATCAAGAAGTTGTTGATAAATGAGTTCCAAAAGCCTAGTTCAGAGGATCAATACATGAACGATGTTAGCACCATGATTTTGATAGCTAAGGTTATAGGTTTGTCAACAATTTGCAAAAATATGCATGTTAGCACCCATATTGTTTTTGTAACTGGCAACATCTAACATCTCCAAGCGTCATTTTAAAAAGGAAGCTTATCATTTATTTATTTGTATTTCCATTTGCAACTGCATGCTGCAAAATTCACTGTGCACTACAAAATTCATTGTGCATCGCGTAGAGGATGTTGTCGTGCAGAGGATGTTGTCGCACATAGAATTTCGTCGCGCATAGGATGTTTCTGCGTAGTGGATTTCGTCACGCATGGGATTTCGTCATACAGTGTATTTCATCACACAGTAGGTTGTCGCGCATAGGATGTTGTCGCACAGTGGATTTTCCTATGCACAGGCTACAGGTCGCACTACGTAAATGACTGGTTTAGTGGTCAACGTCAATATCGATTTCTGACCAACTAGAGATTAATTTTGAAAATCCCCGAGAGGTTTTTGTCCAGGACAAACTGAATAATAAAAACCTCTCTCAGATTTGAAAAATGTGTCATGGATTGGGAGACTCAAAGGAATCTTTGAGCCCTATTTTTTCAGTTTTCATGATTTCATGTCCGAGACATGTTTTTGCGACATGTATTCCAGCTAGATGGAGATGAATTTAAAGAAACTGAGTGAGGTTTTTATTTATAACGAGCTTAAATACAAAAACCTCTCTCGGTTTCTAAAAATATTTTTTTATTCGTGAGATATGACATTATCTTTAATGCCTATTTTCCTAGTTTGTTGTGCAATCCGTTGCGTTTTTTGTTGTAGGTTATTGTTGCGTAGCAGACTTGCTATGCAAGGGTGACAGAGCGCCCAACAATGAAAATGACGACTTATCACAACCATAGGGTCAAATTTTGATCATGATCAATGATTGTAAATAATATCTCGATTACGATTATGATTTAGCAAAGTCGGATTTCCTATTTTTATTAAATCCGTAGAAGTTATTGTTCTCTTTCAAAGAAATTGCATCCATGATTCTAGGAGAGAATAGTTCGACCCTAGAAGCCAAGGGTGACATTAGTTTTCTATATATGGGGATCATTTTTATGTAAAACAGGCTGGTTGGCAAAATCGGGTAAACAACTGCTATTGTAAAAAATCTGAGTTTTGACCGAAATTTAATGCAAAGGTCTTGTGACTTGATGAAAAGATTGTAGTTGTGATAGTTGGATGTATTGTGTTTATTTATTTGTGTATGTGCTTTCTGTTATCTTTATTTTATATCTCGTACTGTCTATTTCAGAATGAAATTTTAAACCTACGAATTCGCTGCATAGCGCCCCTTATTCGCGCCACTTAGACAAAACGTTTTTCTTCTAAAGTTAACTATGAATTTGTCCACAACGGCACTCCTGAGTCACTTCCTGTAATTTCTCCCGCCACATTATGGTTTTACATTGAATACTATTGCTCGCCTAGCCTTATCCTCTCGAGTCCAGTCACTGATTCATTTGTTTCTGTCATTTCTTCATATTGACCCCATAGCCCAAGACTTACTTCCTTGCCCCAATATTACCAGAACCCATTATCTGAAAGGTGTTTAAATCTATCCNCATTACTCCCAAAGCCATATCTCGCGCGGAGGCCACGCCATTTCCAAGAGAGCCCTCTCCAGATCCAAAAGGCTAGTTTCGGGTCTTAAAGTTGGTTGAAAAAGTTACCTGCGTCGTTTGTTTATCAGTTGAACAGATTTACGGAGTGCTAACATTCTGGCGTCACTGCTAGGGATGGAATTGAATGAAACTTTCCTTAGGAAGAACGACATCGTTTCAGTTCTAAGGTATGAGAGCAACAAACACTTAGGCACATACTGGTTGTATTTATGCTCCGGTGACTCCACACATCAGAAAATCAATTGAAGGTGATTCCACTAGCAGAAGAATCCAGAGATAAAGTTTTCATGGTGACTCCAATCAAGCTTCAAATGTGATTCAAAGACTCTACTAGAGAATTAGACCTGTTGACAGAGATATGGAAGAGTAGTATGGAAAAATAAGGTACTCGAGCTTAAGTTTAGTTCAAGAAGTACTTTTCTATTTTATCAATATCTTCTTGTCCTTTCTTGAGTTTTTCAAAAGAATATTTCTTCACTTACTGCATTCAAATGAATCCCAGAGATCTACCCTTGTATATCATTCATTGCAAACTGTAGGTATACCTCCTTGTGGTATAACCGATATTCACCAAGCTCCTTCCTCTGAACCATATGTTGTTCATGATCATTCTTGTGAGCTTAATGAAACCAAAGTTGAGCTTGTACATTCTGTTCTTAATCCTACACACTCCAAGATTCAAGAAAGATATAGTCCTCTTAAATTTCCTTCCATCCTTCATGACTTTCCTCTGAAACATTATAAGTACCTTCCTCGATTTGATGGAGAGCTTGCTGGAAAGTCAGCTGAAAAACATATTCAGGTCTTTGAGCATTTTATAGAACTTTTTGAGATCGAACATGATGATGTGTCTATGAGGGCCTTTTCTCAGTCCTTACAAGGAGATGCCAAAGCATGGTTCAGACATTTGCAGCCTTAGTCGATTATCTCGTGGGATGAACTGAGGGAAGCTTTTCGTAGATTTTGGGGTGAGAGAAAGTCATGGGATCTAATCCTTTCAGAGTTTTATGCCATGAGAAGAATGAAATATGAAACCATCTCAAATTTGAGTAGGAGATTTGCTAGTCTTTATTATAAACTGCCTAAAGAAATCCAACCTCCTAAAGTTGTTTCCATGCTCCATTATGTAACAACCTTTCAATCAAACTTGTCTTTTCTTTGATGGAGAGGAGGCCTATGTCTTTGCAACAGATGTTCAACAATGCTCAGGAAGTTGAAGACAATTTTCAAGCATGTAAACAAATTCAAAATGAGGAGTTGGATACTAAAGAAGATCACAATGAATACGAACAAAGAATAGTTGATTTAAATCTTGAGAAGAGGGTTAATAATATCATATGTCCTCTTGAAGCTTTAAATGTTGAGGATTTTTCAAAGGATTATATTCCACTTATTGAAAAAGAATGTGCTAATTTAGCTTCTGATCCATCCCATGATAAGCACAGGGCTGATTGTTTTATGTATTCATTTGTAGACAATCAAGAAAATGAATTTGCAAATCAGCTTGTTGAAGAGCGGGTTGATGTCCCAAGCTTTTTCTCGTTAGATGACATTGCAGATGTTGTTGATTTTCCAATATATGATAAATATGATGATGGTTATGATGTTGACTTCCTAGAACAACCAGTTGCACGTTCTCTATCAGAAAATGTTCCTTTTCAGCAGTGTAATGAGAGAAATCCGCCTACATATCACAGCTACAAAGAAGAATATGAAGACAGTATTGAATCAGTTGAAGGAAATTCTTTACTTGTATGCTTTGCTTCGTTTAAATTGTTGAAAGAAAATTTAAAGATCATCATTGAGGCAGACGAATGTGTGCTGATGCAAAATCACACTGATTCATGGGAAACAATTGACAAGAAATTGCAACAATCTTCTCATGTGTTTAATGACCCTGTTGCTTGTTATATGGAAGGTTTTATCAGTTCAAAATTGCAGCCATTGGTCGAAGATGAATCTGAAAATGAGTGTGTTTGGAAATTTGAAGAAATTGAAAAATGTGCATATGACAAGAGTGAAGAGAATGAAGAAAGTTTTGAATTAGAGGAAAGAACTTTGCTATTGTGTTTTGCATCTTTCAAATTGTTGAAGAAAAATATTTATAATGTTTCAAATCAGAAATCCTCCAGGCATGATGTTGAATGTGAAGAAAGCAATGGACTTGCCAATGAAATTTATCTTCCATTATGCTTTTCTTCCTTTGAATTGTTAAAAGAAAATCATGAGATAACAGAGGAAGCAATGAAGTATGACTGCATTCACAGTGACATTGTTCTACATGAGCAAATTGTTATCAGTGAAGAGGACCAAAAACATTCTCATACCTTTAATGACCCTGATGCTTATTACATGGAAGGGTATTTCAGTTCATATTTGTAGCCTGTGATCAACTATCATCTTGGAAATAAATATGATGGTCAATCAATGCCAGTGTTAGATATGGATTGCTTGCCACTAGGGGTTTCATTTCAGCCAGCACTGTCTTCTTATTCAGAAGATTGTTATTTCTAGCAGTCTCAACATACTTTTAATCCTTTTTGTGGTAATCAGCATGTTGAATTACATGAAAACAAGGATGCGGTGGAAGGGGTGAAACATGATTGTTGTTTTATGCATGTTTTGGAGGATCCATTTGCAGTTTTGTTGGAGGCGGCAAACAGTCTCAATGTTTTTTATTTTTTGAGATTTGAATTTATAGATAAATTTTTGAATGACTTATCAGAAAACAGGCTTTGGAGCAAGCATGTGCAAAGAAAGCAAAAAGTGGATAAAGTGCTTGCATGGTTGCATTGGCATTTTGATTTCACTTGATTGACATCTTTTTCAGCAGTTAGGGTAGGTAGGAGTGTGAATAAGCTCGGTACTACGAGCATTTCTTTTAGCAATTTGAAGTTTTTATTTTCATCTTAGTTTCAGATTTCAATTTGGATCATATACAATTTTGGGTTTTCAGCGGATGCAGGTTACAAGTTACAATTGGAAATTTGAGTTTGGGAGAACCCCAATGGATTGGCACCTAGTCTACTGTTCTTTTCTACCTCACAGGGAGGATAGCATCCCCGTTGGAGCCAACTGTTAACACCATGATTTTGATAGCTAAGGTTATAGGTTTGTCAACAATTTGCAAAGTCATGGATGTTAGCACCCATATTGTTTTTGTGACTGGCAACAGCTAACATCTTCAAGGGTCATTTTCAAAAGGAAGCTTATCATTTATTTATTCTCATTTCCATTTGCAACTACACGCTGCAAAATTCATTGCGCACCGCGCAGAGGATGTTGTCGCGCATAGGATGTTTTCGTGCAGTAGGTTGTCATGAATGGGATTCTGTCATGTAATGTATTTCATCACACAGTGGGTTGTCATGCATAGGATTATGTCGCGCAGTGGATTTTCCTGCACACAAGCTACAGGTCACACTGCGTAAATGACTAGTTTAGTGGTCAACTTCATTATCGATTTCTGACCAACTGGAGATTAATTTTGAAAATACCCCAAGAGTTTTTTGTTGAGGACAAACCGAATAATAAAAACCTCTCTCATATTTGAAAAATGTGTCACGGATTGTGAGATTCCAAGGAATTTTTGAGCCTTATTTTTTCAGTTTTCATGATTTCCTGTCCGAGACATGTTTTTGCGACACGTATTATGGCCATATGGAGATGAATTTCAAGAAACCGAGAGAGGTTTTTATTTATAATGAGCGTAAATACAAAAACCTCTCTCATTTTATAAAAATAGTTTTTTATTCGTGATATATGACATTATCTTTAACGCCTATTTTCCTAGTTTGTTACGCAATCCGCTGCGTTTTTTGTTGTAGGTTATTGTTGCATAGAAGACTTGCTATGCAGGGGTGACAGAGCGTCCAGTAGTGAAAATGATGACTTATCACAACCATAGGGTCAAATTTTTATAATGATCAATGATTGTAAATAATATCTCGATTACGATTATGATTTGGCAAAGTCAGATTTCCTATTTTTAGTAAATCCGTTGAAGTTATTGTTCTCTTTCAAAGAAATTGAATCCATGATTCTAGTAGAGAATAGTTCGACCCTGGCAGCCAAGGGTGACATTAGTTTTCTATATATAGGGATCATTTTTTATGTAAAACTGGTTGGTTGGAAAAATCGGGTAAACAACTGCTATTATAAAAAATCTGAGCTTTGACCGAAATTTAATGAAAAGGTCCTGTGACTTGATGAAAAGATTCTAGTTGTGATAGTTGGATGTATTGTGTTTCTTTATTTGTGTATGTGATTACTATTATATTTATATCGTATCTCATATTGTCTATTTCAGAATGAATTTTTGAACCTGCAGATTCGTTGCATAGCGCCCCTTGTTCGCGCCACTTAAACAAAACATTTTTCTTCTAAAGTTAACTCTGAATTCGTCCATAGCAGCGCTCCTGAGTCACTTCCTGTAATTTCTCCCACCACATTATGGTTTTAAACTGAAGACTATTGCTCACCTATCCTTATCCTCTCGAGTCCGGTCACCGAGTCATTTGTTTCTATCATTTCTTCAGATTGACCCCATAGCCCAAGCCTTACTTCCTTGGGCCAATATAACCAGAACCCATTATCTTAAAGGTGTTTAAATCTAGCCATTGCTCCCAAAGACATATCCCACGCGGAGGCCACTCCATTTCTGAGAGAGCCCTCTCTAGATCCGAAAGGCTAGTTTTGGGTCTCAAAGTTGGTTGAAAAATTCACCTGCGTCGTCTGTTTATCAGCTGAACAGATTTACGGAGTGCTAACAAACAAGATGATAAAGATTAGACAGAAACCAAGAGAATCTGTATGGGAGATCGATCATAGATTCAAACGATTGAAGGGAAGGCTAAAATATGTCATGACAAATATGTAGTATAGACATTTGTTCCTCAATTCACTCCTACCAGACTTGAAGTATCCGTTGCGACAAAATAAGTTTCAGATGCATGTAGAGGTTCTACAAGCAACCCTACAACTGGAAGAAAACCAATATCAGAAGACAGATCCATCCATAGAGGAGTTGAAGGAGGATATGAAGAACTTAACGTTCCAGCTAAACCGGAACAAAGGTAAGGACAAAAGAGAAGTTGTTTGTTGTACCACATGCAGGACAGAAGGACACTATAAGAACGAATGCCCAACATTTGCGCAGTACATGGAAACAGGAATGCCAAATACATTACCAACATGAGGACTATGGTGTGAGATCTGTAAGAAACTGGGTCATGATCCATACCACTTCCCAATGGTGCAAAAGTACCAGACAGTACCGAAGAGATCGTATTGCAACTTTTGCAAGTCAATAGGCCATGATAACAAAGATTGCAGAACAATGGACCTTATGAGGGAAAGAACATCAGATGCATACAGGGTGCAGACTGAAATCATGACTGGGCAAGCTGCACCTCAGTTTAACCAAGTGCCAGCCCCGTACAACACTGCACAAGAGTGGTATAACACTGCGCAACAATAATACAACATTGCACAACCACAGTATAATACCGCGTAGCCACACTATAATACTACGCAGTATAACCAGGTGCCTCAGTACAACACACCGTGAGGGTATCGAGTTGGATACAAAGGTGGAGGAAGAGTAAGGGGAGGTTTTGGAAGAGGTAGAGGACCAGTGGTATGTCACAATTGTCAACAACCAGGACACTACGCAAGAGAATGTCCACTTCCACCAATGACATGTATGTATTGTCACGCATCAGATCATGACACGAAAGAATGTCAAACACTATTAGGGAAGATTCAGGAAAAGAGAAATTAGAACAATCAGAATGTTCAGTGGATATCAAAAGAAGTGAGGGATGAAGGAAGAAACATCAACATAGTTACATGGGGAGGCGCTAAAACAGGAAATGACACAATAAGACAAGAGCCAGCACAAAACCAATGGGTGAAAAAGAATGTCAAACGAAAGAAGCAGTTTGATGTGCAGAACAAGAAGGAGATATTCAAGCAAGCCGGACAAGAATTCATGAAGCCAGACATTACATCGACATCAACTGCGCATCATAATAAGGAAGTACCGGACTATGAAATGCCTCCATCGCTCGATCACACCAAAGAAACACAACAACTGGGACAAGTAAGTACGATTAAAGGTTTTTTTCAATCCTATGTTAGAATACTAAATGATCCATCATCTGTTAAAGTATTAAAAAATATGCTAGAAAGATGTAGCATAGAAGCAGAAGGAAAGATAGAACATAAAACAGTTAATCATTTTCATACAAGAAGGAGAACAAACAGGGAATTCAGATTGAACGACAACATTGGAGATTTCAACAGGGGAGATATTATACTAGATTTAGGCTCTGAAGTAAACGTATTACCTAAAAAAACATGGCAATGTATGGGAGAACCCACATTAGGGTATTCCATTGTTCAGCTGAAACTAGTGAATCAACACAAAGTTCTACCAATTGGAAGACTAAAAGGAGTAACAGTAGACCTGGATGGAGTACGGACTAAAGCCAACTTTGAAGTAATCGAGATAGTGGATGGCACAACACCTTTTCTAACATTGTTGGGTTTGGATTGTGTGTTTGATAACCAGGCCATAATCAACCTAAAGACGTGGAATATGACCTTCGAGTCAGGAGAATACAGAGTCATTGCGCCATTGGACCCATCAGAAGGGGAAAGGTTTATAGAACCTACTTGCTTGGACCTGAAGGAAATTAACTAGTTGTACAGAACAACTACGCGAGATGAAGATTACATGAACCCAACTACAAATGGGATACTCAATTGGCGAAACATCACCTCATGTGCATCAGACTCAGATACTGGATTAGAAAATTGGCAGCAGAGGTTACACGAAGTCTCCACAAGAAGATGCGCAAGAATAGACCGCGCAGTAAGATGGGTAGGTACGGAGATAAGGGAACCTCCCAGCTTCCATGGGGTGAATAACCTAGAAGCATTCTTAACACGATACGAAGATGAAGTGTTAGAAAATCAAAGTCTCTTATCCCTGGATATAGCACTCAAGGCAACACCTGCAAGATGGTGGGGTGCACACAAAGAAACAGTGAAAGACGGGTACCAATGTAAGTGGTTACTGCGCATTATGTTTGGCGCAGAACAAGGAAGCCACTAGCTAGAGAAATATGATGGACAGGGAGCACCAACAGAACACTTGGAGAAGTGCAGAATGCTATGGAGGATGACACCACCAGAGGAATGGCCTCATCATTTCGTTCACACATTAGAGGGCATCCTAGCAAACTGGTATATAGACCAGGAAATGCACAGAGGAACTATGAGTTGGACAGTATTATGACATAATTTTACAGTCACTTTCACATTTGAACATGACAACCCCAACATAGATGCAACACTTAAAAAAATCAGAGGGGTGATATTCATTAAAGATTAGAAGTTGAACTCATAACAGAAGAACAACAACAAAACAAACATTCAGTCAAAGAACTATTGTCGTGCTACCACGTGCAGGGAGAAGCGCCAGATGAAGATGATCCACACGATATTTAGATTGAGGAAGGTGAAGGTGAAAGAGAAGTGGAAGGTCCACCTATGGAATCAGAAGTAATTGGGTCGTCGATCAAGGTGAAGAAAGTCAACATTGGGACAGTTGAGAACCCCAAAATGGCTAGCATTGGAGACTACTGAGATGAGCAAATAGTGGAAAGCATAACAGAGTTACTGCATGAGTACAATGACCTGTTCCTAACAACGTTCACAGAAATGAAAGGCATAGAAGGAGAGCTAGGTGAAATGAAGATACCACTTAGAGCTGAGGCAAGAGCGATCAGACAACGACCATATAGACTAAATCCGATCTATAAGCAAAACGTCAAAGCCGAGATCGATAGGATATTGGAGACTGGAATCATAGAACCTGTAGAGGAATCATAATGGATAAGCCCGATGGTAGTTCAGGAGAAGAAACAAGGGGGAATAAGAATATGTGTTGACTTGAGGAAGTTGAATGATGTGTGCCTACATGACCCATTCCCTACTTCTTTCATAGATGAGGTGTTGGAGAATGTAGGAGGACAAGAAGATTATTCATTCACCAACAGATTCTCAGGATACCATTAGATCAAGATAGCACCAAAAGATAGATACAAGACCACTTTTTCCATAGAATGGGGATCCTACCAGTATACAATCATGTCGTTTGGCTTGAAGAATGCACCAGCAATATTTTTAATAGCAGTTATAGTGGCATTCAAGGAATTCATCCACCAGTTTCTAGAGGTATATCTGGACGATTGGATAGTCTATATTATGTTGAAAGACCATGTAGGAGTGTTGAGGCTGATTTTAGAAAGATGCAGGCAGTGTCAGATATCATTAAATATCAAGAAGTGTATCTTCGAAACACCTTTTGGGATACTATTGGGCCATATAGTATGAAAACAAGGCTTTCTAGTATATCATGCAAAGATTGCAGTAATTGTTAATCTACCACCACCAAAAATAGTTTTCCAATTAAGAGCGACATTGCGACACACAGGATACTACAAGAAGTTTATAAAGTGGTATGCGCAGATCACCGCGCCAATGGAGAAATTTATAAGGAAAGACAGTAAGTTTCATTAGAATGAGGGTTGTCAGCGCAGATTAGACACCCTGAAAGCGAAGATGGTAACCACACCAATACTGGTATTCCCAGATTGGGAAAAGACGTTCCACGTCCATGTATATGCGTCATCCATAGCTCTTGGAGCTATACTAGCATAGCTAGGAGTAGGAGAATTGGACCATCCGATAGCATTTGCTAGTAGAAAATTGTCAGAATCGGAGCAGAAATACTATACCACATAGAGGGAAGGCTTAGTTATGGTCTACACGCTTAAGAAGTTCAGGCATTATTTATTGGGAAAACAGTTCAAGATATTCACAGACCATTCAACGCTCAAACACCTCGTCAACAAGCTAGTGTTGGGGGGGAGAATTTGTGGATGCTTATTGTTGTTCTAGGAATTTGACTTTGAAGTGATAGTCAAACCAGTAAAGTTGAATGCAAGACCTGATCATGTGTCGAGGATCACAAATGGGGAGGAACCTACGAGTCTAGAGGACAACTTTACCAATGCACAACTATTTTCAGTCTAGATAGCAGAAGAATATGCATATTTCACAGACATCATCCAGTACTTGAGTATAGGGACTACACCACATGAATTCAACATTGCGCAAAAGAAGGACCTGGTCGTCAAGGTTGCAGACAATCAATTGATTGCAGGACACTTATATAAAATGGGTGCATATAACATCTTGAGAATATGTGTGCTAGAGCTTGAAAGACCAAGGATCTTAGCAGAAGGCCATGAGGGAATAGCAGGAGGACATTATGCAAGCAAAGCTACCATGCATAAGGTATTGTGCATAGCACTATGGTGGCCGACTGTTCACAAAGACACAAAGGACTACTACCAGAAATGTGATGTATGTCAGAGGGTTGGTAAACTGAATAGAAGGGACAAGATGCCCCTGAGACCACAAGTAACCTTGCAGGTATTCGACAAATGGGCAATAGATTTTGTGGGACAAATTAACCCACCATCAAAAAGGATTGGAGTTCTTGTTCTTGAGTTTACACTTAAGGCTTCAAAGTATAATGTCAAGGCATCAAAAATTAAATGAGTTTTTAGTGTTTGTATTTTCTTCCTCTATAATGTGAGAAAAAATCCTAAAAATGAATTAACAGCATAACAACCCAGAGGTCGTCTTTCGTATCTGAGTTAAAATTAAAAAGTATGGGTGTAATGAGAGAAAAACATAAAATTTTTAAACAAAGCAAGGTATCTATTACAGAAGAATCTTACTTTGCAACAAGAGAAGAAAATAGATGATATAACTTTAAATGAAGCATAAAATATAGCAATTTAATTTACTCACACGTCTTGTATTTACTAACAGTAAAACAGAGGAAAAGTTGTGCGTTGTTAAATTACTAAATGAAAAGTAACCACAGTAGATGTTATACTAAATTGTGATTAAGCATTCATCAAAAAGATATATAAAAAGATATCGGAACATGGAAAGACGGAAGAACACATAACTCAAATGAATGAAATATGGAATCTCTGATCTGTATTTGTATTAATCCTTAATGAGGGCTTTCTCCACTACATATGGAAAAAATGCAACCTTTCTTTAGTCTTTTGAAACTATATTTATACAAGAGATTCTCAACCCTAGGCAGTTGGAATTCTTGTTATTCCTAGGTAATAACGGTTACAAAATGAAAACTTGAACCGTTTCACTTGGTTCTTCTTTGTCTCTTTCTTTTACGAGCAAAAACAGATATGCACCTGTTACTTCATTTATTATTTGAGCTACTCCCTTTACTTTTCTCAAGACATTCGACACACCTGCTTAAAAATTGTACTAATAATCTAGAAGGTTTTGTCATGTCTTTTGCCTCAAAAAGATATAGCTTCTTTTGTAATTGTGGCAACCTGTCTTGTATCGTTTTATCTTCAGAAATCATTGACTGTAACTGTAGATTTGGTTTTACCAACCATCTATCTATTTGAGCAACGTCAACCTGCATTAGCTGTGAAATTTCAGCCTAATCTGCCTCTAAGCTTTATTTGATGTCAAGTTGATGCTTTACAATGTCGATCTGTCCTAGTATTTCAGAACAATCATCCTTTCTGAGGCCTGGTGACTCTTTGTTAAGCAAATGAAAAATCTCTTCACAATTTTGTTTTATTTCCTTGGCCATTCTTTTACTCTCGGCTATATTGGCCTCCCATGTCTTTAATATTATATCACCTCTGATTTTCTCTGCAATAGTCAATCTGGGAGTTTTGGGAGTTACAAATATTTCTTCTTTAGTGGATGGCACGACCGCTTTTTGGAAAGTGGTTCACGCTGCAGTAGCCTTTCTTTCTCTGAAACCAATATTGTCCAATGATTGGTTTACTTCTCGAAAATGATCTTGGATGATTCCTACCTTAGCAAACAGGCTTTGTTGTGCTATTTCCAGTTTCTTTAGCACTTCCAATGCTTGAGCCTAAAACAGTGCTATATCCACAACCATTTTCTTAGTGGAACTAACCTTGCCTTGTAATTGTTTTATCAACTCATGTTGTTGGATAATCTGTCTTTCACTCAGTTGCATCTTCTTATGCATCTCGTCAAGACTGGACTTGAGCAGTTGAATTTCTTTTTTATCACTATCTCTAGCCTGTTCCAGTCCTTTATCTTCTCTGACATTCTTTTATGTATTCCTTATTTGATTTTGCAATTGAATTATCATTTGATTCCTCTGCTTCAGTCTTTCCTTCAGATTATCGACTGAGAATAGGTTAGTTGTTGAAAAAGATCCCAAAGAGCCAGCTACCTCTGTAGCAAAGTCTTCATCTTCCAAATTTTGTCCATCCAATAATACTCTGTGCTTTTTTAGCGTTGTACCCTCTTTCTGGTGCATTTCTTTCTTCACCACAGCTTTCAATTTCTTACTGAAAAAGAAATTGGAGGGAGGTATCTCTTCAATAGGGATAGGTGTGAGATCTCCTATGAGTATTACCTCTGCATTGGGGTTTCCTCTAGTGAATTGTAATGGCGTGACAATTTGAAAGGGGTTGTCAATTTCTGTGGATAACTGTTTTTCAGTTCCATCCGTAGTTGATTTATTAGGTGAAGATAGTGGCTTATCTCCTCCTTGTTTTTTTAATGTCTCCGGTTGATCTTTGGACTGGTCATTAGATACCTCTGTCACCGGGATATCCTTTTTCTGAGTTGAGATCTCAAATTTCTCTGAGTTTTTTGGGGCTTCTTGTTTGCTAGAGCTTCTGACTTCTAGGTTTTGGGTCTCTGTTTTTTGTGTAGCAGAAGACATTCGGTTTTCCCCTTGTAATACTTTCGGAAGACTACTCCTTCAGTGTTTTTGGAAATTGTAAAAATCTATCATTTCAGCAGGTGATAGAGCTTGAACTCGGCTCAGAACTTCTTGGTAAGATCTCACCCCTCGAAATACTTCATCCTGAGGGGATTCTTCATGTTCATATTTTTTAAGATTTCAAATGGCCATATGGTTACCCAAAACCTTCTGTGGGTCGTGCTTCTTAAATTCAATGTTAACCATTTTTATTTATTCTAAGGCCGCAGCTTCCACTCTAGAGTGGCCGAAATCCAATAAAGAAAATACACCAATCTATAAGGGAAAAGATGGACATACCTTTTTCTACACCGCTTTGAGTTCTTTGTTAATCCTGTCGAGTACAGTTTGTTGTGTGACCTCGCGACACACAAGTCGGTCTGGTAAAAATTGCGGTAAAGCGTATGGGGGAACTGAACAACCGAAAACTCTGATGTAAGAGAAGTGCTCCTCGATATACCAGTCTTCCACTTTATCCAAGTTATCCACAACTGTGTCTGAAATTCTAGGAGGTGGGTGACCAAAAATAGCAATGTGCATCGACACCGCTACCCAATTACAGATTTCAGAAAAGAAATCCTTCGCCTTGTCTTCCCATAGTTTTGAATGATAAATATGAATTGGTTATGCGCTATCTGGAGTCCATCTCCAGCCCATCAACGGGAAAGGTGTCATGAAACAGATGGCATCCATAATATAAGCTGACATGAAAAATGAAGTTGGTTGCCCCTTGGCTTTCTTTGCCTGGTATTCTGTAATTTCACTAGCCAGACTGTCCGACAATATCTTGGCCCAATCGAAAGAATAACCTTCTGCCACAGTGTGTATAATGGGTACCCATGGTTGAAATAAATGGGTTGTGTTCTTTTTTCCATAAATTCTTCACATCATCATGGCTATATACATGAACTATGGTTGTAACGATGAGATTGAGTATATGTCGTGAGAATCAGCTCTGAACTTTTCGGGGCGTGAGGACTAGTCTTTGATCAAGCCAGAAAGATTCTTTCCATATTGATCACACTCCTTCTTACTAAAATTCTCCATAAAACTGGCATTATAAGTGAAGTTTGATGTTGGAGAAAGCTTATATATCACCTGTATGTGTTCCAGTCGAAATGAACCAACAACTACCTTCTGAGAATTGAAAATAGTTCTAGTTGGGATATCCACATGATCTAGTGCCCATTTAATTATGTCATTGTAGGGTAAAAGAATCGGACTTGTTGCTACCTTATGCATCTCTGACTAGGCGATAATCTTGTATTTGAGAGACAAGTCTTCCTTTTCGTTGTCGCTTGAATCGTCAAGGCAGTTTACCAGCTCGTATTGTAAGATGTTGAATACATACGTCCAAGCTTTGACTGTATTTATACTTCTGGGTGAGGTGTCAGAGATAACCTTTGAACTCTAGCCTGAACTCTCAGTAATTGCTTTAGCAGCTTTTCGTGGCGGCATGGTAGCAGTTCCTAAAAACCTGTTACTTGTCACAGAAAACGCACAGGATTGAGTATCCTATTAAGCAAGCTCTACCAAAATGTGAAAATATTTGAAAATGAAAAAATATTTCTTGTCTTAGACACCTCGACCTGCATATACCTTCACTAACAGTACGTTTAATTCTTCTAATACAAAGATTTGGGCATTAAAACAATATCTTATTTGAAATCATTTCTTCAGTTTGATCATTTAATAACATTAATGGTCAATTTTTCGTGATCGAAAAAACAAGTTGAAATCACCCGTATTAAAATCAGCATAAACTCAACGGTAAAATAAAAGTGTTTTATTTTGTTAATAAACCAAGTTTATACGTTAATTAATTATGTTTAACCTTAATTTGTTTCAGTATTTCGGGTCCCAGGTTAATCTATTTCATTTCAATCTATAACTCCCGAATCGCAAAATCGTGATTGATTAATTAATATTAATCATGTTTAATGTTTATAAATAATCGCGATTAATTCATGATTTCGTGACTTCGCATTTAGGGGTTTTAAGTTATCGTCTGAGGAAGGATTCCTGAAACACGTAATTGTGATAAGGTTAATTATCGTTAATCATTTTAATTGTTTAATTAACTAGATTTAATTCAAGCTTTTTCACGACTTCGCATATCGAGATTGTGGAGTTCATGGTATGTTTAACTGTTTGTATTGTGAAACCCCGAAACCCGATACTTTGAAAGTTGTCTTAGTGCTTTAACTTTTTTTTAAATAAAGGGAAGCTCCATAACTTGAAAATATTTTAGATCATTGGATTAATCAAAAGACTTTATCAATGGTAGTATCCAAGTGCGCATTTCTCCTTATTTAAACAAAATGAAAATTTTAAAGTCTAATGTTTTTCAGAAAAATATATATGTTTCAACAGGAGCGAGGTACATTATCACTGCAACCGAATATTTAACAATATGGGCAGAAGCAACACCAGTAATAGATTGCAGCGCAGAGACATCAACACACTTCTTGTTTGAGCATGTATTTACTAGATTTTGATGCCCAAGGATTTTGATGAGTGACCAAGGAAGACACTTCATTAACAACACTTTTAGAGCTATGACTAAGGAGTTTAAAGTTTATCATCAAAAGAGTACACCATATCTTCCTCAAGCAAATGGAACAGTGGAAGCCTTTAACAAAATCCTTGAAAATGCACCGGCAAAGATCTGCAACGTTAGTAGGGATGATTGGGACTTGAAGATACCAACAGTATTGTGGGCATACAGGACCACATGCAAAAAGTTGACAGGACAGAAACCATTCAGATTAGTGTATGGACAAAAAACATTGGTTCCATTAGAATTCTTGGTACCTAGTCTGCGCGTAGCAACAATTATAAACATGAGAGAACGAGGCGCAGTACAAGAAAGGCTAAGTCAGTTGATGATCATGGAGGAAGACATGATTTTAGCAGGGCTTCATCAAGAAGTACAAAAAGCAAGGGACACAGTGTAGCATGATAAACACATCAAAAGGAACAATTTCAAGGAAGGAGACTTAATCTTGGTGTATGACAGTAAATCTCTTCAGCACCCAGTAAAACTCAGAATGGATTGGTTGGGACCATATGAAGTAAAGACTGTCACAGATGGGGGGAGTTGTACAGTTGAAGGATTTATGAGGAACATAACTCAGAGGGATGATCAATGGGAGTCGACTGAAGTTGTATAGGGAGAGTCGACCTCCTAGCACTTGAAAAAAAAAACACAAAGGGGTTACCGTGTCGGACATCGAAAGGATATCAACAAAGGCGTAGCATGTAGAAAAGAGAATCAAGACACACACTTAGTAACGCTAGCACAACAAAGAAAGGACCAACGGTCACAAACAGGAGGAAATGACAGAAATGGCAGGTATGACAAATAAGTGCTAGCAGACAATGACTATCAAAATGGAATGACGAGAACGATTGACGGGATGCCGCATTAATTGCACCAACTCGCGTCGGTGAGGGAAATCAATAGAAAGTACATGAGAAGCATCGGTTCATTTAAAACATAATTTCGGTAACGTCCCCGGGAAGATTCACACGATTCCTATATAATCCAACACATGAGATTAGGAAGGTTATTATGAAATTGAGAAAAACACGAAGCAATAGATGATATAGAGCAGAGATCGAAGTTTATAGAGGTTACAGAGGCCACTAAGCTCGACGGAGAACACCTTTACCACCATGGCACCACCCAAACTGGGAGAGCCGAGCCAAACTTGCAGATGACCTTGAAGCAACATCGGACCACCACCGCAGCCACAGGGAAGCGAACAACAACAAACTCTGCCTCCAGAAGTCGTCAACGTGGACAAAATTTCGTCGCTCGATATGACACCAGGAATCCCCACACCAATAGTGGAGGAAACCCAGCAAACAACACCAGTGGGCATGGACATTAATGTTCCGAAAGGGGGACAAGGACAACAGGTGGAGAACACATGCAATCATTCGCCCCCCGAAAACCTTGAAGAAGCCCTAAGAGTCAATGGGACGGCCCCAAACCAACCAGAAACGGATGCACCAGAAAGGTCACACAACGACTCCGGAACAACCACAGGAGGGCACAGTGGAAGATGTCACCGACTGGGAAGAGGAGTATGCAGAATACAGAAAAATGGAGGTTGGAACCTCGATTCATACACCACGGTGGAAGGTAAAACAACAAGTACCAAGATCACCGCGCAAGTAGGCTGCCGCAACCATAGTCTTGTTGTGCATTACAGATGGTGTGTGTATCGCGGGCAACATGTTAGGCCACATGGAGAAATTGTGGTACTCGGACCATGATGTGAATGACACAGACAAGTTCCCAAAGTTTTCCAAGAAAGTTTACCTCGAAACTGTGGGTGTAGGACCCTTTGGTGAACCAATTAACCAACCAAGCCAGTGGGCAACAAGATTGGCCAGAACCATAATTCTAGGCCTGTTGGATATCCCACACTTTGGGAGGGGCAGAGACGCAAACAACTTCGTCAAGCAGCTGATAGCAGACACCCACAAAGGATACCTATGGTTGGAACATATTGTCTCAATATATGTACAACTCATTGCATACATCACAGGGTTGCCAACACGGGGGGAGACACCCGCACAGTTCCTTGATGACAAGACGAAGGAGAAGGAACTGGATGAGGAAATGAAGAAGAAGTATGGTACAGAAAGGGGGTAGCGTGGAATTATATCAAGTGTATTAGTGACACAACAACAAGAATGGCCACAAAAATCATGGTATGCAAGTTACTCAGGAAATGTCGCAAGGAGGAAGTCCTTGTTGGGGTTGTCGCAGTTGTAGCTTAGTGTGCAGAGGGAACCACACTCAGCTGGGCCCCATACTTATTGAATTTGTTCCTGGAAGACTGCAAGGATGCACAGGATGTGGGGACAAAATTTCACTATTCATGGATAGTCATCCTAATCGCCTTGGTCGGATGGAAGGAGTCTAAGTATTCATTCTTTGCCATGAAATCCATTCCTTGAAACGCAATGCGATACCTATCGTTGGGGATCACCCAAGACCCTAAGAACAAAAAGGTGAATGCAGGCATGTTCGAAGGATATTACAATGACTTGCAGGAAAGCATTGCCAATACTTAGTGGATTACACCAGAATTGGTCGCACGGTATCAGGGCATAGCCAACTTCAAAGCGACCAGGCATACAATGTGGATCCAAGCACGGAAGGATCCCGACAACCAATGGTTACAACTATGGTATTGTGTCAAGGAAGAGGATATAGAAATGGACATCAAGGATTAGAATGATGACTGGAGGATTCCAATCTTGAATCAAGAGATGCACACAGAGAAGGAGGCAGAGCCAGGGAAGGAACAAACACTTGGAGAAGACAAAGCAATGTTCAAGAAGGCAAAGATCGATCAGAACAAGGCACAACAGAAGAAAGGGGGTGTTTCCAACAAAGGCACTCAGAAGGGGAAGAAGAAGAACACCTAGGCGCCACAAGGACAGGAGAAACAGACTGAGACAACATAAGGAACCACATCAAGTGCTACTCAGCAGGACCAAGGCAAAACCAAGAGGCCAGTCATACAAACGGGTGGTGTGCGCAAGAAAGCTAAGGCACACAGAATGCCACCAGAATACACGATCATGTAGGACAACGCATACCTCGTAGCCCAGATGGTCAAGGATCAAACAACGGAGGACTTTGACGAAGCTCAACGCCAAAGGGAGAGGATGCGGGACGAGCTGACAGATATGAGGTAGCTCCTCGAGCAAATCAGAGAAACATAGAGGGCCAGCAGAGGAACAAAATCAGTCCCAATAGCATCACAGAGAGGAGTTGAGGCTGGATCGAGCGAGCAGGATAAGATCCAGACGACAGCACAGCCAAGCTCGACATTACACGTCACACCCAACATGTTGTGCATGGATGAAATTGTGGGTCAGACACCCTTGAAGGATTTTGCCCAAATACAGTTGGTAATGATGCAGATACCAACCAAGGCCTTGTATAAATTGCAAGTCAATGTCGTGTAGGAGGTACAGTCGCACACATGCACAGACGTAGCGGAATTGCAGCAGACAAAGGACAGTCGAGACAGGTTGGAATTGGTACTCGAGTAGGTCAATCTCGAAACCAAAGAGGAGAAGGACCACGTAGATAGGTTGGAGGAGGGATTGGTTGTAGCCTATGAGAAAATCCCAAAGAGCGCACAGACAATAGAGCTCACATGACGTAAAATATTGATTAGATTGTGCAAACAATCGATCAATGCAGGCATGATATTGAGCACCTCCGGGAACATATCATTCCTACCACTCCGCCAGCGGTGAAGGAGTAGATGAAGAAAGAAGAACCAGTGCAGATAGAGGAGGTGGAGTGACAAGTCTGTGCAGCGGTCGACTTGTTCGAGAAGGCAACACAACTATGGACGAAGATGGAAGAGGATCAACAGGTCCAGAAGTGGAACCAGGAAGAAGAAAGGATACGTGAAACTATCTAGAACCTCAAGCAGAGGCATAAGACAATGTCGATCACCGAGCACGTCAAAGGAGTGCATGATATGAAGAATATGCAAGCATAACTCATAGTCGCACAGACATAGAAGAAGGAGCGCCAAGCTCAATTGGAAACACTCCAAGAACAGGCATCAAAGATCATTGCGTAGGCGGAAGACACAAAGAAGAACATGGCACAAACTCAGGTGGAGTGCGCAGAGATGATCAACAACAAGATTGTGGTCCATGTATTGGATGCACTCAGGGAGAAGACCACACACGCTCAAATGCAAGAAAAGGAACTCACATAGAAGTTCCAAGATCTCGTAGGAGAGATCGAAGAAGTGCACAAGGTTTAGGTGGCTCGGGACGAGCCAAATATCAGTGTTGGGGGGTTGTTGGATGCAGGCCAAGCCAGGAAGAAAGGCTATTTTTGGAGGAAAATCATGCAAAAGACAACTAGAAGGAAAAGCAGCACATGTAAGAGAAGCAGGCGAAGCGCGCATGCAAGGAAGACCTAACAATGCTAGGGTTAGGCTTTTTGTAATACATTGTAGTGGCTGGTGAGTCGAGGATATAAATAAGTAGTACTTAGGCGACAAAAAATGGGGAATAGAGAAGGAGGCATATAGAGAGGACATCCAGAGGGAGACAAGAAGAGATAGAGTTGTAAGAATTGTATGAGTCATTAAGTTGGTGAGCTAGAGAAGGAGTAAGCGACTCGATCCTGAGGGTTTGATCCCAGGCTGAGGAGCTTGGTGCGATATAGTCAGCCTCACTGGGATCGAGGAGCTTGTGGGAGGGAGGAAGAACTAGGATTGTAACCACAAACGACATGATATATTTCTAAACTATAATAAAAGCTCGAGAGCCAAATCTTTGTGGATGTAGCCCGGGAGGGGGTGGACCACAGTAACATTGTGTTATGTGAATGAATGAATGCATCCTTATGTGTGATTAATTGATGAATGTTAGATAAATGAAGCAAATAAGTAGATATGGTATTCCACATACATGCATAGAATGAATGTTATAACTAGATGTTGGATTGAATGAATAAAGTTTACAGCGCACAACCTCAGATCTCGCCCAGTCTCAGGTTACAAACACCTGAGTATTGCAGCCACCCATAGAGCTATATCGGGTGAGATTGTGCAGTACATTATGTGTACTGCGTTGCCTTCTGGTTTACTAGAGGGGCCGATAGTTTCAAAGGGATTTTGTTGGGAAGATTACTAAATCTGAACCAGGGTCAATCTGTGATGGTAAATTAGGGGCAGAATACCCCATAAAGAATCCTCAAGACTAAAGAAGAGCAGAATAAAACCAACATGAATTTTCATGTTTGTGCCCAAAAACCATCCAATTTTCTTGAGATATATTGAAACCTTTAGTGTACTTAAAGAGAGGCATGGAATCATTTCCAAGGCCAATTCACTTAGATCGGAGCCATTAGATTTCTTATAGTGAGTTTTTATTTCATTTTCTTTTACCAAACCCTGTAGGGTTCTTTATGCTATCATTTATAAAGAGTCTTCTTAGGGTCCATATATAAGGCATTTTCCCTTACTGTTTATGCAGAATCCTTTAATATCTAGTGCTAACTATATTTTGAGACACAAAATGAGAATAACCTCTTCTTTTTCATCTAGGTTGTCATCTTCATCCATGCCATCTTTATTTGGGCATGCTCTTTTTAGGTGCCCATAAGCTTTGCATATAGAGCATCTAAAAGGAATGTTAACATAATATAATTGTTGTCTATAAGCCTATCTCCCTACTATACTCATCGCATCTTAGAGTCCATCACCCAAATTGAGTTCCACATATATTTTTTCTACTATTGTTGATTATTTCCACTTGGCTTTCTCATCAATGTTTAGGGATCTACTCATGTCTCTTATTGCTTTGAAAACCCTCTCTTGCCACAACGCCAAAAGAAGGGATGGAAGATTTAACCATAGGAGAATTTTTTCAACTTATTCCTTCATGGGGTCCAAACAAGGATACCATAACTTTAAAGAGAGTATAAAATTGTCCCAATACCACTTATCTTTTCCTATGTTGCCTTCATTGTTTCCATCCTTAAAGATGAAAGTGATCCATTCTATCACAAGAATATGGAACACAAAGGTGTATCAACACAGTTGCTTCCGAACTTTTCCAATCTATTGGGATGAAGATTTTTTTTTCAGTATTCCTCGTATGGGATTTTCCAACCAGAGTTGCCCCTTGATATATGTTTACTTGGTTCAAAACTATATCCTGTCTCAACACTAGCTTCATCTTTTTATTCAAAAACTTAACACGTGTCTTCCTTCTTCTTCTTTTCTACCTCTTATGAACTATGGCAAGACTATGCCTTTCCTTGTCTAATACTCTTTCTCTCTTAGTAACTAGCCACCACCTATAATCTCATCAAGAGAAATTTCGTTGACATGAAGACTATTTGAGAATCACATATTCAAGGGTTTTTGAAATTAAAAAACCATGGATACCAAAGAACTCAAATCTAAAGAACAATCTTTCCCTTTAAGCTTCCAAAGGTCTCTCTGATGTGCTTTCCTCCTAAGGATATCTTGCATTCCTCTCTTAATTTAATATCCCATGGTTATGGGTTAAAAAAATAATGGAGGGTATGGAAGAATAATGTCTATGCACCTTGAGGATTGAAAAGACATGATCAATAGAACTTGTAAATGAGTGATCGGGTGCACGACACTCTAGAAACCCTAGGATTTGGTTTTGTGTGGTATGAAGGATGTTGTTGGGGGGGAAACAACCCCCTCCCGAGGACGATGCATTAGCTTTTCAAGGAATGGTTATTGCTTCAGTAAAAAAAATTGAATTCTTGGCCTTCAAAGTTTGTAAAGAATCTAGATGAGATGCCCAAAGTCTCGCTTCCTCCTTCTTTTTCTAGGAAAAAATATTTAGCTCTAGTTAATTGTGGCATGATCAACCAATTACGAGTATTTGGCCATCCCCAAAAATGGTGGAAACTTAGATGGAAAAAAATTGGAAACCCCTAATCAAGGGTTCCCTTAATCACTTTTTTTTGCGAGTGTGGTTTTTTTGTTATCCTCTTCGAGTTCAAGGAAGATCGAGATCTAATTTTTAGCAACGAACCATATTTTTTAAGTGCAAGAGGGATGTACCTCAACAAATGGACTCCTAATATTAGTCTTGAAAAAGATGTTCCTTCTGCAGCGTTGGTTTGGGTTCGGTTGCCACACCTCCCACTCCATTGTTGGAGTGATGATGCACTATGATGTATTGGAACTTCCATTGGAAGATATATTGATAGAGCCGAGCCAAGAGAAAACATTTTTTCTTGTGCGAGAATCTATGTTGAAGTGGATTTGGAAAGGGGATTTTGGAACTCGTTTTAATCTCCATGGATAACTGGCAACAAGTACAACAACTAGACTATGAGCAACTTCCTTTTAAATATAAAATATGCCACGAATATGGAGATTTTGTGAATAATTGTAAGAAGGAGAAAAGTGTTAATACTTTGGGAGTGAATAAGGAAAACAAGTGGCAAGAAGTTTCTCGGAAATTCAGATCGTATGGATCTAAAAATACATCCTTCTTTGGACCTTCAAATGGCTTTAAAAACTCAACTTTCGTCGATCCTTTGAATGGCTCAAAAAAATTGTCCACTGGTGGTTTTGTAAAGGATGATTTGAATATCATATCAAACACTTTAGGGAACTCTGGGCAGTCATGGCCCAATGAGGTTTTACCCACAAAAAACAGTTTTGAAGTGTTACATCAGGAAGCAGACCGCATTGGGGATGGTTCGGTGGTTTTTCTTGGTGAAATTTTGATGATTCAAGGTGTCCTTTAGTCCAAGTCGGTCGTATCCCCTATGCAAAGTGTCAACCTTGCCAAGAAACGCAAAGAGAAATAGGTTCTCTTTGATGTCCCACTAAAAACTAGTTTCTTCCTTTTAGATTAAAAATTTGAAGAAATAGATTCCTTCAAGGATGCGGAAGTGACTTTCATAGAAGTAAGGTATAAATTAGAAAATGAAAGCATTGGAGAAGAGGAACTGCAGGATAGGGAATAAGAGGAAAATATACCTAGACGCTCTTGGATAAAGGCATCTAGAATGGTGCGAGAAGAGAAAGCAAAGAAAGAGATATTATTGGGATATCAACAAACAATCCCAAAAATGATGGGAGGTTCAAAGTCTTCAAGAAACCTCGGAGGAAATGCTGCTAATAAAGGAGATTCCCTCTCAAACCCTCCTAAATAATGAAACTGGTCTCTTGGAAATGCAGGGGTTTAGGAAATGACCCTAAGTTAATGGATGCCAGGGATTTAGTTAGATAAAAAAAGCCCCAAATACTCTCGATCCAAGAGATGAAGGTGAGCACGAATGAAGCAATCAAAATTGGGAAAATAATGTGGAGTTCAAGTGATGCTATAGTTGTTGATTCCAGGGGTACCTCTAGGGGTTTGTGCACCGTATGGAATAAATCTAAGGTAAGTTTAGAGTTTACTTTGAATACTCAACATTGGATTTTAACAAAATTTAGATCCAGACAATTAAATAAAAAAATTGTAGTCAGTAATGTTTACATGCCAGCAATCCAATGGAAAAATATGTTTGTTGGAGATCCTTACAAAGCCTTAAATACACTGAGTTTGCAATGGATTGTATTCTAGTTGGGGACTTTAATGTTATCAGAAATAGCTTGAAAAAAAGAGGAGGATTCTTTGGTCGAGACCCTTTCTGTGAAAATTTGGAGGAATTGTTGGTTGATTGGGATATGTTGGACATAAACCTTAAAAAAGAGAGATATACTTGGTCAAATATGAGATCGAGTCCAATACATATAACTGCCAGATTACACCACTTCTTGATCCACAGTAAATTTCTTACCACAAATTCTTGTATAAAATCCTACATCCTTCCCCCTCTCATTTCCAATCACAAGCCCATCTCTTTGCATATTCATAAAATCCTTGAATATGGGTCGCTCCCCTTTCACTTCAATCCTCTATGGCTCAACCATCCTAAGGTGATCTCCTTGATAGAATTGACTGGGAAAACTTGGGTTCCTCGCACACTTGTTTTTATTTGGGAGAAAAAACTCATTTTGGTAAAGAAAGCTCTCGAAATTTGGGCCAAATCTTCTTTTAATATGCTTGATAAGGAGAAATAAGATCTTAAAGTGAAGTTAGATAACTTCCAAATGGATATTGAACACGAGAAATCACTATCCAACAGTAAAATGAAGAGCTTGACCTGCAAATTCAGTACCAAAGGGATATTAGACATGAAGAAGAACTGTGGAGACTAAAATTGTGTAGTCTTTGGCTCAAGGTTGAGGATATAAACAATAAGTTTTTTCATAAAAAAGCCAAAGCCGGGAAGTCAAAGAACAATGTCTCTAGTATCGGCCTTGAAGATGGTACTCGAATTTCATATTTTGTTAGTATTAAAACTGTTGCCAAGAGCCATTTTGTTGATCTATTTTCTCAACAAGAAGATTCAGATCCCTCAAATGTGGCCTCTATGTTTGTGCGCATCCCATCTCTCATTTTGAATGATGAGAATTCGGCTCTTATTCAACCTATTTTTGAAGCGAAACTATTTATTGCCATATGGAGTTTGGGGCTAGATAAAGCCCCGGGACCGTATGGCTTTTCCATTTTCTTTTATAGGAAACTCTAGGACTTGATTAAATATGATCTAAAACTGTATGTTGCATTATTCACATCGATCTCTAAAATTGGGGGGGAATACCAATTCGTCATTTTTAGCCTTAGTTCCCAAAGAATCCAATCCCACTTCCTTTGTTAGATTCAAACCTATCTCCTTATGCAACTCATCTTACAAAATTCTCACCAAAATCATAGCTTCTCGTTTAAAAAAAAACTCCCCAAAGTCATGTATTCCAATCAAGGAGGTTTCATGCAAGACATGCAAATTATGGACAATATAGTGTTGGTCCAAGAAACTATACATTTGAGTGTCAAGGCTAAAGGGAAAGGTATGGTCATTAAATTGGATATGGCTAACACTTTTGATCGTGTTTGACATGTTTTCTTATTTCAAGTCTTAGAACGCTTTGGTCCCAGTCCTCAATTCATAAAGTGGGTGTATTCTTGCATAAGTGGCCCCTGGATATCCCCTTTAGTGAATGGAAGGCCAACATAATTTTTCAAATCAGAAAAGGTCTTCGTCAAGGTTGTCCCCTTTCTACCTTTGTTTTCATCATAATGGATGAAGCATTAAGGAGGAAATTGGAACATGAAATACTGGTTGGGAATATTCCAGGTCTACAAATATCTCATGGAGTCAAAAGTATTAACCATTCCTAGTTTGCAGAGAACACCCTCTTGATGGGTGGAGCCTCAATGACAATTGATCCAGGTGGATATTGGTGGCCACCCACCTATTCCAAATTCCAACTGGCTCATCTTGAATATTTTCAGTTCAACACGTTTCTTTGTAATGGGGACATTTCTTTGTAATTGTGGGTTATGCACTTACGGGGCTGTCCTAAATCCCTACACAACATCCAAGTGGATATTGGTGGCTTCCCACCTATTCCAACTAGCTTATTTTGGAATTTTTCATGTAAGTACATATTTTTGTACTCCCAGGGATGTTTTGGGGCCCTAAACAATGTTTCTTGGCTTGCCACAGTCAAACTGTAGATGGATTTAGAATTTGATGGCATAATGCATAGTTCTCGAAAATACATTTCCAATGGGCTATCACACACCTAAAATGAAGATCGTATGAAAAAGTTACAACCCCAGGAAGTTAATGTACTAACTTACCCCAACATGGCCCACATGACTTTTGGCGCTTCGTCTCCTAGGGTTATGTTTTTGGATGTCTAGGGTTTTGGCATTCATGTTTATCATAAAAAGACCTTTAGAGCCTCATTGTACTGATCTTTTGGCAAATGAGTGTAGTCGTCACATCTCTTCTTAGAGATAAAGCTGCCACAATTCTAGCGAGTCTTGCACTCTGTATTTTTACAGTCTCTATACATTTCTTTCATTAATAGAAATCATGTATTGTTGTATTTCTCTGTTTCTGGCAATTTTTATGTGTATTTCATTGTAATATCTTTGCTTTCATTTCGTTCTGAAAATAATCCAGATCAACAATAGCTTCCAGATTCAAAGTGGTATTGGATTCTTTTCTTGATGTTTCAAGAGGTGTAGTGAATAATAGAAAATGTCAGATTATGGATTGTAACACTCCTCCACAAGAGTTGGGTGCAATTTCTAGAATCTTTCAATTTCCCGTTGCTAAAAAATGGGCCTCCTTTTGATATCTTGGCATTCCAATTTCTCTGAAAAATTCCAAATCTCAAGAATGGCTTCCCATTGTTGAAAGGCTAAATCAAAAGTTTATAGAATGGGGCACACGATGGTTAAACCCTGTTGGTCAAATTGTTCTCATTAAAGATGTTATGTCTGCTCTTTCGCTCTATCAATGCTCTTCTCTTCTTTCTCCTAAAGGGATAACCAATCAAATAACTATGAAGCTAAGGGAATTTCTCTAGAGAGGAGGGAAAGCTGATAAAAAAATTCCATCTCATGAATTGGAATCAAGTAGTCAATCCCAATAACAAAGGAAGATTGGGAATAAGAAACATTGAGCTTATGAACAAGGACATGGGGGGTGAAAATGTTGTGGCGACTTGTTTTAAGGCAAACAACACGATGGAAAAGGGCGTTGGTTAATAAATATTTCAATGGTCCACGACAAAGGTGTTTAGAAAACCCTCTTAAAGCCTCTAAGGGCTCTCCCATCTTCAAACTTTTACTAGTTCTTGAATCCACATTCTATGAGTATTTGTCCTTGATCCCTAGGAATGGTCAGTGCATATGTATTTGGGAAGAAAAAATAATGACCAGTGATCGCCTCTCTCTACGACAGGATATGGAACCTCTGCGGTTATGGATGGTGGAACGTGGAATCAACTCATTGTTTGACATATCAGTTTGGTGTGATTCTTCAATGGATTGGCAAGGTTGGAAATTGATCTCTTTGCCAGATCCTATGGTTCCTTTGTATAATTCGTTTCTCTTCTCTTTGCACATATGTGCTCCCTCGAACAAAATATGCACAGACTCTCATGGATGGAATGGTTCTATTTACATCGTGAATAGGGGGTATCATGCTTTGCTCAAAGCATCTATCTCTTTCCCTCGTTTTGATTTGTGGGCATCTATTTGGAATAATGATGGTCTTCCCAAAATAAATTTTTTTTTGTTGGTTGTTTGCTCATAGGAAAGTGCTAACTTCTGAAAATCTATGTAAGCATGGTATTTCAAGGCCCTCTCAGTGTGCCCTCTGCCTAATCAAGGAGGAATCTTCTTAACATTTATTTGTAGACTACAACTATGTAAATGAAGTACAAGGGTCTTAGGTAGTCTAGGGAATAGGTTTGATTGGCACAACTCTTGTTGAGATCTCTTTTCCCAATGGTGGAAAAGATATAGAGGAAGTTTTAAGCAAAAAGCTCAACTCAAACAAATTTGGGAAGCTCTCCCAAAGTATGTTTGCTAGAGTATATGGTTATCTTGAAACAAAACAAATTTTCAGGAAGAAAAGAGGCATCCTAGGCTAACAACAATCAAATCCCTCTCCTTATTGACAAAATATATGCAGCTTCGTTTGAGTGGATCTTACTAGGATTTAGATGAATACAAAGCAATAAAATTCTTAGATGGGCTAACAGGCTTTCCAATCAAGAATTCAAGGAGTGGCTCTCCCAACAACAATCCAATATACTTTTCTTTGATGGGGCTTCTTGAAACAACTCAGGAGTGGTAGGTGGGGTGGGGTGGGATAATTTATGATCCTAAAGGGAATTCCTTTGTCTATTATTCTTGGGGTTTAGGTAACGTTTCAAATAATTCTGATGAAGCCTGTGCCTTTTGGAAAGGTATTAGGTTGGCAAAGGCAAAAGGATTTTGGAAGATCATTATCTTGGGTGACTCCATGCTCATGATCATGTGTAATACCTATGCTTCCCTCGGCTTGTAAATATAACTATAACTTTCCAAAACACTGTGGCAGACTAAATATGTGTGAATGTTGGATTTGATGAACCTTTTGTTATAAAAGGTAATGTATGTGTTTGTGTTATTAATTAAATATGGATAGTGTTGCATAATTGTTGAAAGGGGGGTTTGCCAAGATAGATCATGATGCTATGAGAGAGATGGTGAGGGGAACCAGAAATGGATTAGATGACCCCCACCAAACCAGTACCTTACTGGATTTAATTGCTCTGACCCATAAATGAATTACCAGTCAGGCTGGTAGTTGGAAAATCCCTCCTCGAGAGTTAATGAAGATATGGGGTAGAGTACCCATCTGTAAGGCTTCCATACCTAACCACAAGCTGGGGATTCAGACCCACGTAATATTGTTGAGGATGGAAAGAAATGAAGGGATTTCATGGGCAGAGGCAGATCTGCAAGGAAGCGGAGTCGAGAGACCAATCTCCAAAAGAGAAGAAAGAGCATGCAACTCTCTGGTTTGAACGAGAACTGAGAAAAAAGATCATTCTGGGTGCACGAAGTGACTGGAAGCATTTTCAGTCCAAGATGATAAACAAGGATGATGAGTGACTATAGTAGTACTCGTTGCAGACCCCCTTGCTTGGTACAGAGAAAATTATTTATCAAGACCTCGTGGGAGGAGGAGAGTAACCTTCGTCCCTGACTATCGCTGAGCAAGAAGAAAGAGTCTCTCTCATAGCATCATGGTCTAGCTCGGGGGTGGCTAGCGGTAAATCTATTCAAGAGTGGTTGTGCCTATGTTTGGGTGGAAACATGCACCCCTTTCAGCAGTCACTTCACGATTTCTGGTTTTTGATAAGTAATTTCATATTTTGTGTACTGAAATGGGAGTAATGGTTGAATGCCTGTGTCTATGGTTAAATGTTACAGTGTTTGATGATTATTTAGAAATGCTTATTATGTTTTTGTAAACTTCTGTATTTACATGGTCCATGTTTACCTATGCTTGGCATCTAGAGAATTATTAGACATGGGTCTTTAAAGAAATTTAAGAATCAATCTACAATTTATGCACTTGAAGAGCGTCTCTTAGGAAGTCTTCCCAAGGAATGATTTCAAGATAAAGGATTCGGGGCAAACTTTGTTGGGATACCTTGGTCGTATCGACCTCTCGAATTTACCTTCGTGGGAATACTAATTTAGAACTCTGTGGAAGGAGGGTGCCTCCTTCAAACCCTTCACCTGTGTGAGCGAGAGCTTATGTCCACAGTTCTAACCAAACCACAGCTAAGTGTTGAACGTGTACCCTCAAGGCGTGTCTGAGATTCCATATGACCAAGGTTTGGGAATCCTGTGCTAGGCCCGAAAGGATCCAATCTTCTCAAACTTCAGAACTCTAAGAGTTTAGAGCTCCGGGGTGTTATGACCTTACGACTTTCATACCGGTCGGAGACAACTTGTTGCTACAGTTACCTACAGGGTCGACCAACATGTGGCGGTGTCCCTAACTGTGACAAATAGACCTACCCCATTGTTAAACCCTGATCCATTTACCAATCACGAAGTAACGCGAGTCGTATATCCAAGGGTATTTAGGAGTCCCCTTGACCATTGGATCTACACCGAGGTAAGTTCAACGATGACTACTTTGGGAGAACATAGGTGTTGTAGCACCAAATTCCTCGAATGTCGGAGTTATGAATTGATGGGAGCCATGGATCTTGGGAGTCCATTGAGAATCACTCTTAACCGTCCGATCAACCAATGGATGGAATCACATACAACACTTCGTCGAAGTCCTACTTCGGGAGAATGAAGCTGCTATAACGTCAAAACCCCGAAGGCCAAAGCTACGAATTAACACGAACTGTAGATCTAGGGACACTTCAAGATCCTTCTTGGCCATTGAATCCATGTTGCGGTCATTCTGACGTTGACTACTCTAGGAGAAAGGGGGTGGTAAGCGAGCGAAGCACCCGAATGTCGAATTCATGAAGTGATAAGAGTCGAAGATCTGAGGACATTTCGGGATATCCTATGAACGTTATATTTAGATCGTGGTCAGCCCAACGTTGACCACTCCAAGAGTAAGGAGGAAGTCACACAATGGATTCCCCCGAACATCAAAGTTACGAAGTAACATAGGTCGTAGATCAATGGGTCTGCGTGGACACATCTTTACCATGAGATCTAAGGACGTTGGAAGGCTATCAGTCCGGAGTGAGGTGGCACATTGACATCACCCAGGGTGACATGGACCCATGATTGACGTGCCATTGGTCACCTCTATTCAAACATTTTGCAGAACATATGTGCCCATTATAACTTGACATGTGTCACCCACTAAAGGGGCCACGTTTCATCTTTGCCTTGCCTGTCACCCCCTTGGCACATATTTGCTTGGTCTATTTGACGGGTGAAGTACTCAGGACCCACCTATCCTTACCTCTGTGTTTAAATACACCACCATGTGTAAGGGTGGACCCTTTAGGAATCTGGGTTTTAGGAACTCTGGAGGTTTGGAGTGTAGTGTCATAGATATGCCAAAAGGGCCGAAGGCGAGAGCCACATGGCGAGATTTTGGGCTCCTTCGGGAGTTCAGAATTTCGGGACTCTGGAGGACGTGCGCGCAAAAAGGAAAAAGGGAGTTCAATGCCAAAGTGTTGAAGGACGAACTCCCCTCTAGCTTATGTGTTAAATGAGGATCAAATCCCGCCGTTGGATTGGACGACGGATGTAGGAATTTGGAGATGGTACGAATGATATGGACCCACGTGGGTGCCATGTGGCCTTTGACTGATTACACCCGAAGAGCTTCGGGAGGCCATAACTTGCAATCCAGAGCTCGAATTTGATCCTGGTTGTAGTCGTTAAAAATATATGGATGAGTAGAAGAGGATGGAGACCCTGGAAAGAGGATTCGAGGCGATCAAAATAATCAAAATCTTGATGCCCTGTTAAGAACCAAACATCAATATAGCATACAGAAACCTCTAGAAAAGTACTCAACGCCTTGAAAAAGAGATAATATCAGATAATAAGCCTCTTCGAGGGGGCAACCTCCTTTTACCCCACTTAAATGTTCAAGTACAAGATGA
>SNQJ01S0041497.1:42444-62271 GCA_010110895.2 Picea sitchensis
AACAATAGGAGGGTATACAACGTCCAAGAGGCTACCACAGTAAATGATGTGGCTAGGAGCATGCCACAAATTTATGCAACCTTGGATAATAAACAAGTTGACCACCAAGCTTCAATTGTGGAGATGGAAGTTATAATTGTCAACCATTCAATTTCCATTTTAATTAGCATTGGTTCTAATTTGAGTTATGTTGCCCCTCAAACTGTTGGGAAATGTAAATTGCAGCAAGTTAAACATGTTAAATCCCAGTTGGTACAACTAGCCACTGGAACCAAAAGAAAAGTAACAGAGGTCATACCAACATGCTAATTCATTATGAATGGATTACCCACCCAAGAAACCCTAAACATGCTCCCTTTAGGATCTTATGACATGTTGATTGGCATGGATTGGTTGGCTGTCCATAAAACCAAGTTGGATTGTTACCACAAAACTTTGAAGTGTGAAGATGAAGAAGGGAGAAAGATAACCCTACAAGGGATTCAAAATCTTGTCTCAATGAGACAAATATCAACCCTCCAAGTGAAGAAGTATTGCAGAAAAGGATGTCCTTTGTATGCAATACAAGTGTTGGACTCTATTGAGAACAACAAACAAAGCCTAGAGGACCATCCCATATTAAGAAAGTATAGAGATATGTTTCCAGAAGAGGTATTGGGTCTACCTCCAAGAATAGATATTGACTTTTTAATAGAACTTGCACTAGGAGCGGTGCTAGTGTCTAGAATACCCTATAGAATGAGTGCACTAGAGTTGGTTGAGCTCAAACTACAGGTAAAGGAGATGATGAACAAAGGCTACAATTGGCCTAGTATGTCTCCATGGGGAGCAACAACCTTTTTTGTGAAAAAGAAGGATGGCACACTTAGGTTATGCATAGACTATAGACAACTTAATAAGATGACCATTAAGAATAAGTATCCCTTGCCAAGGATCGATGACTTGTTTGACCAATTAAGGGGTGCTACAATTTTATCCAAGATTGACTTGAGGTCTGGATACCATCAGGTCCGAATTAAGGATGAAGAAATCCACAAAACAACCTTTAGGACAAGATATGGTCACTATGAATTTGTGGTGGTGCCATTTGGGCTTACCAATGCACCAACCACTTTTATGTTCTTAATGAATAATGTACTCAGTAAGTTCTTGGAAATATTTGTGTTGGTTTTCATTGATGATATCCTAATATATTCTAAGAATAGGGAAGAGCATGAAGAACATCTCAAGCTAATGCTTCAAGTACTAAGAGAACATCAGCTCTATGCTAAGTTTAATAAGTGTGACTTTCTCCAGAAACAAGTCCATTATATAGGAGGTTCATAAAGGGATTTTCCAAGATTGGTTGTACAATAACCTCCCTTTAGAAAAAGGGAGTTAAATTCATTTGGACATTAGAATGTCAAGAGAGATCCCAAGAGCTGAAATATCTCCTAACCAATGCACCTGTGTTGAAGATTGCAGACCCAAACAAGGACTTCCTTGTGTGTACATATGCCTGCAAGGAAGGGCTCGAAGTAGTACTTATGCAAGAAGGACATGTAATTTGCTACGAATCCAAAAAATTGAATGAGCATGAAATCAATTATGTGACCCGGGATCTAGAATTGGCTGCCATAGTACATGCTTCAAGAATGTGGAGGCATTACCTCCTAGGTAGGAGATTTGTGCTTATGACACACCATAGTGGGTTGAGATATCTGTTTGATCAACCGAAACTCAATGTTATACAATATAGATGGATGGCTCTCCTTAGTGAGTTTGATTTTGAAATCAAACATATCAAAGGAAAAGAAAATAGGGTGATTGATGCCCTTAGCAGAAGTATGAAAGTGATTCACTTGGCAACTGTAAGTACTAGTGAAACAGACGTCATGGAGAGAGTCAAAAGTGCACAAGAAATATATGCATTTTTCAAGACTATGAAATCATACTTAGAGCAAGAGCCCACAAGGCTGAAGTATGAGGGTTATCAATTTCTGAATGATGGCCTGCTAACTTACAAAGGTAGGTTGTATATTCCAAATTGTGATGACTTGAAGAGGTTCATAATGGATGAACTACACAAAAGACCATATAATGGTCATCCTAGTTATCATAAGATGATCACAACCACTAGGAAACTATTCAATTGACCCAGACTAAAAAAGGACATAGTTGATTACTTAGACAAATGTCTAGAATATCAGCAGGTTAAGGCAGAGCACCGACATCCAACAGGGTTGTTGCAACCCCTACCAATTCCAGAATGGAAATGGGAAACCATCTCCATGGATTTCATCACAGGGTTACCAAGATCAACCAAACAGAATGACGCCATCGTGGTAGTTGTGGACAAAATGAGCAAGGCTACTCACTTCATTCCTGTCAAGTCAACTTGCAAGGCAATAGATATTGCCAGTATTTTCATGAAATAAATATTTAGAATGCATGGCATGCTTAAGGAAATCATATCTGGCAGAGATACAAAATTTACTTCAAACTTTTGGAAATCTTTGTTTGTTGGTTTTGAAACTAAATTGTTATTTAGTACAGCCTACCACCCTCAGAATGATGGGCAGACAGAGAGAGTAAACCAAGTGTTAGAAGACATGCTAAGAATGCATGTGATGCATCAACCCAAGAAATGGGAAGACTACCTACCACTCGTATAATTTTCCTACAACAATGGCTATCAAGAGTCATTGAAGATGATCCCTTTTGAGGCCCTCTATGGTAGACAATGAATGATTCCATCGGCTGGGATAACCTAGTAGACAGAATTACAATCGGGCCAGATATACTGAAAGAAATGGAACAACAAGTAATTCAGATAAAACATAATCTGAAAATGGCCCAGGATAGACATAAAAGCTATGCAGGCAGAAAAAGGACTCCTAGAGAGTTTAAAGCAGGGGATCATGTGTATCTCCAAGTTAGACCCAGGAAAAGCTTCTTGAGAATGGGAACATGTGCCAAACTAGCACCTCAGTATTGTGGACCCTTTGAAATTTTGGATAGAGTGGGACCCGTAGCACATAGAATAGCACTTCCTCCCACAATGAAGGCACACAATGTTTTCCATGTTTTGTTACTGAAAAAATATGTACATGATCATAACCATATAATTGATTGGTCTGTGATTCAGGTGGAACCAAAAGGAGAATTCATGCGAGAACCACAATGCATAATAGATAGGAAGGAAATCCCACTCAGGAAAAGAACCATTGCATAGCTCACGGTGCAGTGGAAACACTTTGGTCCAAATGAAGCTACACGAGAAATTGAGGATGCCATGAAACATGCATACCCATTTTTGTTTACTTCTATACATACAGAGCACATCGACATGTAGAACATTGAGGATGATGTTCCTTTAAGGGAGAGGGGATTGTAATACCCTTGTTTCCCCCGACTTATAAATATAACTATAACTTGCCAAAAGACTGTGGTAGATTGAATATGTGTGAATGTTGGATTTGATGAACCTTTTGTTATAAAAGGTAATGTATGTGTTTATGTTATTAATTAAATATGGACAGTGTTGCATAACTGTTGAAAGGGGGGTTTTCCAAGATAGATCATGATGCTATGAGAGAGATGGTGAGGGGAACCAGAAATGGTTGAGATGACCCCCACCAAACCAGTACCTTACTGGGTTTAATTGCTCTCACCCATGAATGAATTACCAGTCAGGCTGGTAGTTGGAAAATCCCTCCTCAAGTGTTAACGAGGAGATGGGGCAAAGTACCCATCTACAAGGCTTCTAGACCTGACCACGAGCTGGGGATTTGGATCCACGTAATCTTGCTAAAGAAGGAAAGAAAGGAAGGGATTTTGTGGGCAGAGGCAGATTCGCGAGGAAGTAGAGTCGAGAGACCAATCTCCATAAGAGAAGAAAGAGCATGCAACTCTCTAGTTTGAAGGAGAACTGAGAAACAAGCTCATTTTGGGTGCAAGAAGCGGCTGACAACATTTTCAGTCCAAGCTGATAAACGAGGTTGACGAGTGACTATGGTAGTACTCGTTGTAGACCCCCTTTCTTGGTACAAAGAAAACCGTTTGCCAAGACCTTGTGGGAGGAGGAGAGTAACCTCTGTCCCTGACTGTTGTTGAGTAAGAAGAAAGAGTCTCTCTCAGAGAATCATGGTCTAGCTTGGGGGTGGCCAACGATAAATCCGTTCAGGATTGGTTGTGCCTACGGTTGGGTGGAAACATGCACTCCTTTCAACAGTTGCTTCATGATTTTTGGTTTTTGATAAATATTTTCATATTATGTGTATTGAAATGGGAGTAATGGTTGAATGCTTGTGTCTATGGTTAAATGTTACAGTGTTTGATAATTCTTTAGAAATTCTTATTATGCTTCTGTAAACTTCTGTATTTACATGGTCTCTGTTTACCTCTACTTATCATCTAAAGAATTATTAGACATGGGTCTTTAAAGGAATTTAAGAATCAATCTACGATTTCTGCACTTGTAGAGCATCTCTTAGGAAGTCTCCCAAGGAATGATTTCATGATATAGGAGTCGGAGCAAACTCCATTGGGATACCTCAGTCGTATCGACCTCTCGGATTTACCTTTGTGGGAATACTAAGTTTGAACTCTATGAAAGGAGGACGCCTCCTTCAAACCCTTCACCTGTGTGACCGAGAGATTATGTCCACGGTTCTAACCAAACCGTGACTAAGTTTTGAACATGTACCCTCGAGGCATGTCCGAGATTCCATATGACCAAGGTATGGGAACCCTACGCTAGGCTTGAAAGGAGCCAAGCTTTTCTAACTTCAGAACTCCGGGAGTTTGGAGCTCCGGGGTGTTATGACCTTAACACTTTCAAACCGGCCGAAGGAAACTTGTTGCTATGGTTACCTATGGGGTCGATCAACATGTGGAGATGTCCCTAACCGCGACAGATAGACCTGTCCCATCGTTAAACCCTAATCCATTTACCAATCATGAAGTAACGTGAGCCATAGATCCAAGGGTATTTGGGAGTCCCCCTGGCCATTAGATCTATGCCAATGTAAGTTCGACATTCACTACTTTAGGAGAACAAAGGTGTTGTAGCACCAAATTCCCAAACGTCGGAGTTACGAATTGATGGGAATCGTGGATCTAGGGAGTTCGTTGAGAATCCCTCTTAACCGTCCGATCAACCATTGGAGGGACTCACGTACAACACTTCGACGAAGTCCTAATTCGAGAGAATGAAGCTGCTATAACACCAAAAACCCCGAAGGCCGGAGCTATGAATTAACGTGAACCGTAGATCTAGGGATGCTTCAGGATCCTTCTTGGCCATTGGATCCATGTTGCGCCCAGTCCGATGTTGACCACTCTGGGAGAAATGGGGTGGTAAGCAAGTGGAGCACTCGAACGCCGAATTCATGAAGTGATAAGAGTCGTAGATATGAAGACACTTCGGGATCTCCCACAACTGTTAGATTTGGACTGTGGTTAGCTCGACATTGACCACTCCTGGAGCAAGGAGGAAGTCACATAGCAGATTCCCCCAAACGCTAAAGTTACGAAGTAACGAAGGTAGTAGATCAATAGGTCTACGTGGACACATCTTGACCGTGAGATCTAAGGGCGTTGGAAGGCTATCAATCCAGAGTGACGTGGCACACTGACGTCACCCAGGGTGACGTGGATCCACGATTGACGTGCCACGTGTCACCTCAATTTGAACGTTTCACAGACCCTATGTTCCCATCAGAACGTGACACGTGTCACCCACTGATGGGGCCACATGCCATCTCTGCCTTTCCGCATGTCACCCCCTTGGCACGTATTTGATGGTCTATTTGACGGGTGGAGTACTCGGGACCCACCTGTCCTTACCTCCACGTTTAAATACACCACCATGTGTAAGGGTGGAGCGTTCAGAAATCCGGGTCTTCCGAACTCTAGAGGTT
This sequence comes from Picea sitchensis, assembly GCA_010110895.2. Lineage (NCBI taxonomy): Eukaryota > Viridiplantae > Streptophyta > Pinopsida > Pinales > Pinaceae > Picea > Picea sitchensis. The sequence goes on from SNQJ01S0041497.1 coordinate 48,348, forward strand.
TGGAGTGTAGTGTCGTAGATAAGCCAAAAGGGCCGAAGGTCGGAGCCACGTGGCGAGATTTTGAGCTCCTTCGAGAGTTCAGGATTTCGGGACTCTAAAGGACGTGCACACATAAAGGAAAAGGGGCGTTCAATGTCGAAGTGTCGAATGCCAAACTCCCCTCTAGCTTGGGTGTTAAACGAGGATCAAGTCCCGTCATTGGATTGGATGGTGGATGGAATTTCACCACGGATGTATGAATTTGGAGATGGTACGAATGAGATGGACCCACGTGGGTGCCACGTGGCCTTTGACTGATAACGCCCGAAGAGCTTCGGGAGGCCATAACTTGCAATCCAAAGCTCAGAGTTGAGCATGGTAGCAGTCGTTAGAAAGCTATGGATGAGTAGAAGAGGATGGAGACCCAGAAAGAGGATTCAAGACGATTAAAATAAGCAAAATCTTGATGCCCCATCCCTAGAAAGGGTAGTTAGGGTTTTGGTGTGTTACATCATGGCTCCCATCAATCAAGTTGACATCATAACTAAGGCCTTTCCAGGGGTAATATCTCGAGCTCTCAGTCTTCTTGCTGGGTTCAAATATTATTTCTTTTATCATATCTGGTGTGAGCTAAATAGTGAAGCGGACCAATGGGAAAAATATGGACCAATTCTAGGAGAAGGTGACATTGTTGTTAATGGTGGAAGGGAATATTTACATATACCTTAGTTCTATGTTGGGGTCATTAAATGCATGGGATAGGTGGAAACTGGCACGTTGGGTTGGGAATGTGATCGATAACCTTGTTCAATTCTTCCAAGTTGTAGTAAAAGCCCTCATTTATGCTAGCTTGTGCTTGCATTTGATATACTGGAATTTTCCAGTAGTCATGACTCTCATTCCTTGTGGTTATTTTGGTTTCTGGTGCGACGCGTTGAAGGCGAAAAGGAATAGGCTGGTGGGAGTTTGGGATGACTAGTGCTCGATATTGAGAGATAGCCCTTTGCTAGTCAGATTTCATCTAGTCTTCAAGTTCTTTCCTAGCAATTTTTCTCTCTTTAAAGCCTGAGAAATTTCAATGTTGATTTCTGATTATGAAATACCTCTTTTGCTCATTGGGTTAAGTGCCAATAATTATGATATTGATTATGGAACTAATATTCTAGATCAATTTTCTCATTCTCCTTATTACATTCAGGAAGGAGAGGTAGCCGGTGGTGGCCTCTTTAGTTATTTGCTACTCTCTGAATCGACTCTTTTGGGGCCTGGGTGTACTTATTACTTAAGAATTGCAGAGTATGATGATGTTGGTTTGTCTTCTGAAGAGTTTCATTTCAACTTTTCGGTATTTGTGTCTCTAAGCATCGTAATTGCAGACCTTCCTATACTCTCGGGGCCTTTTTTCTTGCATTGGGGTTCTAATTTGGGGATTGGCCCTTTGGATTTCCTTGTTCTATATTTTGTTAAACCTCCTCGAATTGTTTGAAGAGCTGGAAGGTGGGACAATCTTTCATTTTGGTACCTACTATTTGGTGTGGATAGTGTGAGTATTGAGAAAGATAACCTATTGTTTGAGGACACTTATGTTTATGTTTGGATAATTGAAACCCATTCTAGCCTTTCCTTTATAGACAAAGGGTTTGCTTTGGGAAATTGTTATTATGATTGCTTCTATGGAATTGATTATACTTGCACAATTGTTGTAAGTTCCAGGAACATGGAAGTTGAATGTTTGTGGTCTGCTGGTGTTAAAAGCCTTTCTGCCCATATTTCAAACAATTTTGACAACAAATAACTAAGTGGTGGGTGGCTTGGTTATGTTGGTTATAATGGTCTGTTGTTTGGTCTTAATATGGATCCTTCCTAGAGGGAACTCAAGCAAATCCTCCGACGCCATGAGGAAATATCTGAAGCAAATAACTATGCCCTCCACTAGTTATCCATCAAAGTTGGGAATCTGGAGCAATCCTTCACCCATTGCATTGAGAGGCTGGAAACAAAATGTTATTTTCTCAGAAATTTGGTCCTGCCTTAGCCTATTTAGTCCTTGTCCATCAATCACATGTCAACTACTTCTTGCCATGGAAACTTAGAGGACGATCAAGGGGAACTTGGAGTTGCACCTATGGAGGTAGAAGAATATTCTCCACTACAAAGTGGAGTGCAGGGAGTACTAGATTACGAATCAACTGTCAATTGTTGTTTTTCAAAATTGTCTATTTGCTTGGGCAATTTATTAAAAAATTTTGCAGCCAGATAATGTGGATGTTTCCAAGGTCAATATATATGTTTTAGAGTGTATTAGGAGTAGTAGAATAATTGACTATATGCCAAAATTTTGCAATAGATCTAATGGATTTGGTTGTTTGCCTTTGCACGATTGATTATATAATATAAAAGTTTCAGTTCCTTTAAAAAAGAAAAAGAAAAGATGTGATCGAACTCCCACTTCTGCCAATGATGTGGTGAAATGATACTCTCTGAATGAGATCACATTGCTTGATAATATGGATCAACCCCTAATTTTTGTGGTTTCCTTTGTTACTCCCAATGAAGATATATGTGCGCACCTGACAGATTGAAGAGAGACCCAATATGTGGATTCACCATATTTTGGAAATATTTGAAATTGGTCTTCCCTCCTAATTTCATGAATACTCTTTCCTCTTCCTTTGTGGTGAACAACATTGCTTCTGATTTAGTTAGGATATTTATTTTGGGCATAATTACGAATTTTTTGTTTCCCTAGACAAATATCTCCCCCTAGGGCTTGGCCTCTACTAGGGGTTTATACAGTGAGTACCCTTTGAGCTAAAAACCTCCTCCTAACGCTTCTTGCTAATAGGTGCAACTCTAAGCACCTATTACTTCTTCTTGCAAAGGTAAAATGAAATTCATGCACATTGGGTCGTAAGAGAAATCCATCAACTCTTCTTCCTCATAGGTTCTCTATTTATTTATTTTCCAAGGAAAATCTCGCGGGGAAACCCAAGGGATGCTTCTTCATATTCATAAATGACATCCTTAGTAAACATATCAATGTAAACTGGTGCTCCTCACCCAGGGGGATTTTACTTGAGCACTTGTTGACATAGAACTAGTAAAATGCCCAACAACATTGACAACAACAACTTGAGCTCACCTCCCTCTCTCTCTCTCTCTCTCTCTCTCATGACCTCCCTATCTACAACATGACTTAAGTTGATGGTTTAATTGATTGAGCTAACTCGTTAAAATATATTTACATATAAACCAAACCCTTAACTCAATCAATGTATACTCTTGTGTGCCAAAGTCCACGGAATCAAATCCCATTAAATCCCTTGAAATTAACATAAATAACTAGTGCAAACCAAAAACATTTAATTTTTTTGTTTAGATGTAGGAAATCAATAACAGACCAAGATCATCTAGACAAGACCTAAGTCAAATCTAATTGACTACCACTATATATATCTCAATCACGCTAGGTGTAAACATCCCACCTAAGGTTAAGATGTCCCACTTAAAAGACACCTGCTCTTTTAACCAAAACACAACAAACCAATATCTTCTTAAAAAATTGAACCTAAACATAAACATTAGCTCAATCAATGAATAGTTACAAAACAACATAAGAGAAGGTATGACCCCACTTAGCCCTCGGCATTCCAAGGGAACAGATTTCCCAAACATAGGAGCTAGCTCCATATCGACGGGGAGTCCACATTTTAAAGCCGAAGAAAACGAAAATAACAAAAAATAAAAAATGTTTTCATAGCTGCGATATACTGAAACCCAATAAATTGTTCGTAGTCACAAGGGGTGAATCCAACGGTTGGCATAAACCGCTCGTCTGGCGCTGAGAGAGAGATAGGAAACCGAGAGAGATAGCAAAAGGCGCGTGTACCGTCGCAGGGAAGGGTTTGATAGCACAATTTTGCCGATAACTGCCGCAGCGCAAAACCATTGCTTGACCCCAAAGAAATTAAAGATCCATTGTACATGTCGATAGCGAGTTCTATTTTGGCAGCCATGGACGCGGTGGCGTCCAAGAAGGAGAGGCTCCACAAGGCATTCCTGGATCTGCAATCCCATTCTTCGGCCCAGGTGAACATCAACGTCCAATGGAAGGAGCTCGAAGATTACTTTAACGAGCTGGAGAAGCTCATGCAGAAGCGCTTTGAAGAGCTCGGACGAAAGGTGACGGAAAATGAAAAGGAGAAAAAATCCGCCGCAGAAAAGAGCACTGGAAGCCCTAGTAAGACCTCGGAGAAAAAATCCGCCGCAGAAAAGAGCACTGGAAATCCAAATAAGACTTCGCCAGCCTTAAAAGATGACGTGAAGCCGCGCCCGCAGCTGAAATCTCTATGCGAGAAAATGGACGGCGAGGGCCTCAAGAAGTTCTTGGTCGATTTCCGCAGAGACGCCACGGCGATCCGTAACGAAGCCCCTGCGGCGCTGAGATGTGCCCCGGACCCGGCCAAGCTGGTTCTACAGACCCTGGAGGGTTTTTATCCGGCCGGCAATGGCAGGGAACTGTCTAAGAACCTTGCGGCGCAGAGAAATGCCTGCTATTTGCTCTTGCAGTCCCTCCCTTCTGTTTTGTCGCCGGACGAGGTGTCGTCGGAGACGAAAAAAGACTCTCAGAAAATTGCTGTTGCATGGAAATCTAAACACAACATCGACACTGAATCCAAGTTTATGTCTGTAGAGGCACTGACGTTCTTGCAACTCTTGGCTTCTTACGGAATTTCGAAGGAATTTAAGGACGACAACCTTTGTGAGCAAGTCCTTCGCATTGCCCGTAACCCGAATGTGCACGAGCTCTGCCGTGCGCTTCAAATCAGTCACAGGATAACCCGATGCATGGAAATCTAAACACAACGTCGACGCTGAATCCCAAATCAAGGCTTTAGAGGCACACGCGTTCTTACATCTCGTGGCTTCTTACGGAATTTCGAAGGAATTTAAGGACGACAACCTTTGTGAGCAAGTCCTTCGCATTGCCCGTAACCCGAATGTGCACGAGCTCTGCCGTGCGCTTCAAATCAGTCACAGGATAACCCGAATGTGCACGAGCTCTGCCGTGCGCTTCAAATCAGTCACAGGATACCAGGTTGGTGAACTTTGCCTTTTTGTTTCAGCCAGCCTTTAGGTTCAGTTTGATTTTTGTATTTAAGCAAAGTTTGCTTAGGGTTACATATGTAAAATAAAAATTATACCATTCATCAGCAGCCAGGGTTGGAATTCAATATTTTGTGGTTTGCTTCAGTCTATTTGTTTTGAAAGTAATCTTCTCTTCTCTTCCGCACCGAGACTTCTTAGTTTTTTTGCCAATTTTTGCTCTTGCACCTTCTTTTATATCTTCTTTATCTTTCTTTCTCTTGCCCGTTATTTTATAATTTCCTTGAGCTAGATACTAGCTTTTATCTTTTCCTGCTGTCAGTATTGATCTACAAGTTGCTTTTTCGACTCTCACTTTTTTTTCTTTTAGTCCCATTGACGTTCTTTTACTGTCATTTGTTGGACATTGATAAACTTATCTGATCGATTTTCACTACAATTAGACCGGTCATCGATAACATTATCTTATTTTATCTATCTTCATTATATAGTTAGACCACTCATCAACAGCAGCTCGTAGTTGACCTTATAGGTCAAAAATCTGGAGGATGGTCTATAAAAACGACTACCATCCTGAATTTGACTGTCTGTTCAGAACTCATCTACAGCAAAATCCGTACACCTGTGTACGCACTTCATGGCCATTCCCTTCTAGCAGGGATAAAAATCCCTAGATTCGAGCAGACTGTTTCTTAAAATTCTGGCCTATGCAGCCCCCCTTTCTACAATGAACGCACATGTATCTCCTGTGGCCTCCTCAGCGTGGTTTTCGTTTTCTGTTTTGTTGGTAAATGGCTCTTTTTTAAGAAAATGGACTCTACCTTTTTCTTATATAGCCCAACTGGAGAGGCTATTCTGTCAAATTTGCCCAGTATTTGCCTCATCTGTTTGAGATACTCGGTATCTGTTTCTTGTCAAGGATGCCAAGACTTTCCACCCAATCTCAGTTGTGACTGTTAACTCTGCTGGCCTAATTAACACAGCTATGTCCTCGGGGAGGTTGAACTTGGGTGTTACTAAGTAATAAAGTAGTAATATAAATATAAGGGTTACTGAGTAATAATATAAATATAAGAGTTACAAAGTAATAAAATAATAATTAAAAGTAATAATTAAGTAATAATATAAATATAAGGGGAGTACCAACTAATAACATAGTAATAATAATAATATAGTTGGTACTTAACTATTACTCCCCATGCAAAATTTCTAATAATAATAATATAGTTGGTACTTAACTATTACTCCCCATGCAAAATTTCTTTACTTCTTGGTAGCCTAGTTGGTACTAATTACTTTACATGTATCTTAATTATTATTTAATTATAAAATTAATTACTACAGTTACATAAAAGTTTATATTAATATAAACTTTACATCTATTATAATTTATAAATTTATGATAATATAAACTTTATATCTGTTATAATTTATAAATTTATTTCATATCTACTGCTATTGGCACGGGTGACATGTTAAATTTGGCAGCATCGACAGTCATTCTCCAATGAGGGGTCATATGGGCCACCTTAAGGCTAGCCCAGAGAGATTTGGAGAATCAACCAATCTTGTGAGGTATTGACAAAAGCTAGGGGGAACGTACAACCTTTGTGAGTCAAACCAAAAGTTAGGATGAATGAGATGCTATATGATCTTGTAAGTCAAGATGTAAGTCTAATGCAAAAGCTAGGGGGAACGTACAACCTCTGTGAGCATAGACAGTCTAGTGCGAAAGTCAGGGGGAACGTACAACCTCCGTGAGCATAGACAAACTAGTGCAAAGGTCAGGGGGAACATACAACCTCTGTGAGCCTAGTCAAGCCTTGTGAGCCATGAGCAAAAGTCAAGGCATCTAGCAAAAGTTAGGTTGAATGTAAAATTCCTATGAGCTAGAAACAAACAATCTTCCTGATATTGCAAATGATGTAAATGTATTGATCTAGTGCGTTGGCACGTGTAACACTATCCAACATGAAGAAATTCGAATTGCCATGTATAAGAGTCAAGTTGAATGAGTTGTTAAACTTAAGTTGTAAAAGTTCAAGTTGTAAAAGTCGAGTTGCATAAAGTTGCATAAGTTGCATAGTTGCATGTTGCATGCATGCATGCCATGTGCATGTTGACTTAAGTTCTAAATTTGAAGTCGAGTTATAATGAGCATGCAAACAAGTTTCTAATTCGAGCCCTCCTCTCTACTCCTTTATAAGTAGAGGTCGACCCCTCAATCTTTATACAATGTTATGCAGCGTGAGGGTAGAGGAGTAGAAGGCAACGAGTGCTTATCTACAGTGCTGATATATATTAGTGTTAAGCCAACATATATATCAGTGTCAAGGCAACATATATAACAGTATAAACATGCAACAAGTGCTTGTTTACGGTGCTGGTATATATCGGTATAGAAGGCAACAAACATATACCAATAGGGTTGGTGTATATCAGTCCAGAAAAGGCAACAAAGTAGCACCTAGGGAACGCATAGCTTCTTACACAGAGCTGGTCTATAACAGAAGTATTTATCAACAAAGTATCTCAATATTCTATAGGTCATACAGTCAAGTCTAGGTAATTTTGGCAAGCTCTTTAAGAGTAGAATTTCATGGTGGAATATTTGTAAGTGATCATACATTATCTTTACAATAAAAGGAGATTGCTTGCTGGGGTTTTTCTCCTTGTATAGGGTTTCCCCAGGGTACATGTGTTGTGAACTTTCTTGCTGGTAAATCTATGGTTATTGCTGTTCTGGTTTATGAATTACATTAAGCTAAGTATTGGAGAAATTTAAAGAACATATCAACAATTTAAAATCAAGCTCATAAATTAACATGATATCAGAGCTTAGGGTGTGAAACAACTTGTTGAAGTGCAACAACATGTACTCACAAAGATCCAAGTGAGCTTGATCAAGTTTTCAGAATGAGGTCCATGGCATCCTCCATTTCAGTCAGGGCCGAGGATAGGCTCGAAGGAGCTTCCAACTTCAATGTGTGGAAGCTCAGGATAATGAATATCTTGCAGGAGCATGATCTTGAGCAGTATGTAACCACTGTGATGGAGGAACCCACCTTTAATGCAAGAAGAGCGACCTTCAGGAAGAGTCAAAGAAAGGCCAAGCAAATCATCTTTGACTCAGTCAAAGACAATATAATGCCAACAATGACTTCATTAATGACTGCCAAGACTGTATGGATACCTTGGTAAACTTGTATGAGAAACAGACACCAAGTCAGAAGAGGACACTTAAGTGCAAGCTTAAGTATTTGAAGATGGAGAAAGATGAATCGGTAGCATTTTTTTTTTCTAGGATAGCCCAGATCAGAGATCAACTTTTGGTCACAGGTGTCACAGTGGATGATGATGACTTAGTGCATGCCATATTTGATGGTCTTCCTTCTTCTGGGAGACCTTCTTAGCCAATGTGAGTGGGAGAGAGATTCAATCCACATTTGAGAGGTTATGGCATGATTGCCTCCAAGAGGATAGTCGCACTGCTACCAGGAGCGAGCCAACCAAAGAAGAGCATTCAACATTAGCATCAAGATTCAAGGGAAAGAAGAATGTTACTTTCCAGAAAGGCTCTCAAAAGAAGTCAAACACCAAAGGTATGTTCAAAGGCAAGAGTATTGATACATCTAAGATTAAATGCTTTAGTTGCAATAAGTTGGGTCATTTTGCTAAAGATTGCTGGTATAGGAAGAAAAACCCAAGGAAAGGGAAGCATCACGCCTCAACTGCCGTGGATGATGAATCCAAAAGAAAACAAAAAAGTTCTTCTAATGAGAGAGAAAATATAAAAGAATATTACATGGTTTCTGCTTTATCCAGTACAGTTATCACAAGGCCGAAAACTTGGTTAGTAGATAGTGGTGCATCAAAGCACATGACAAGGTACAAGGAGATCCTCTCAGGTTTCAAGAAAAAATCTTTTGCAGAGCAGGTTGAGCTTGGGGATGACAAATGTTACAAGATAGAGGGAGTAGGCTCTATCTCCTTCAGATTGGAATCTGGGGCTAGGCTTCATGTTGATGAAGTATTATATGTTCTAGGGGGGCTCAGGAAGAATCTACTATCAGTTGCAACCCTTGAGGACAAGGGATATTGGGTGATCTTCAAGGACATGAAGGCACTACTGTGGGATAAAGGTAGCCACTTGAGTACAACAGAACCTATTGGGATTCACAGAGGAGGACTGTACATTGTGACTGGATAGTAAGTTCATGCATTAGCTCATGATGCGACCAACTCCAGCGAGTTGTGGCACAGAAGATTTGGACATCTTCATTACAAAGCACTTCTAGATCTGCAGAATATGGTATTTGGCATGCCCTCTATTCTCTTAGTAAAAATGAAATTTGTAAAGGATGTATGCTAGGTAAAAATATAAAGAAAGCATTCCCTAGCAGTGATGACAGAGCTCAGGGCATCTTAGATCTGGTTCATTCTGATGTATGTGGTCCCATGTCATATCCCTCACTCAGTGGTTGTTTGTATTATGTTATTTTTATTGATGATTACTCAAGAAAATGTTGGATCTATTTCCTTAAAGTGAAAAGTGACACATTTGATAAGTTCAAAGAATATAGAGCCTTTATTGAAAAGCAGACAAGGAAACACATCAAAACCCTTAGAACAAATAATGGAGGAGAGTTTGAATCTCTCCAGTTTGGGGATTTCTGCAAGGAAGTAGGAATCAATAGATAGTTGACCGTGCCATATAACCCTCAGCGAAATGGCATTGTTGAGAGGAAAAATAAGACAATTTGTGAGGCAGCGAAAGCCATGATGTTTGACCAGGATCTACCAAATTCTTTATGGGTAGAAGCTACCTCTACTATCGTGTATATTTAAAACATGTGTCCACATGCTATCTTGAAGGACAAGACTCCTGAAGAGGTCTTCTCAGACCCGAAGTAGGGCATCTAAGGATATTTGGATGTCCTGTATATATTCATGTCCCTAAGGAGAAGATGACAACGATGGAACCCTCAGGAAAGAAAGGGGTTTTTGTGGGGTACAATGAGAACTCCAAGGCTTACAGGATATGTATACCAGGTCAGAGGCAGATAGAGGTAATCAGATATGTGACTTTCCATGAGGAAGCCGCATTCAAGAAATCCAGAGAGATACAACATGAATCATAAGAAGTTCAACCAACTTCACCCTCTTCTGAAAATGAAGAGTCAGATGATCAACGGGGAGGAACCACATGAAGGGCCAAGTGATGAGCCCCTAGAACCTATTGAAGAGTTGAAAAGAACTCTTGAAAAACCTCTAGCCAAAAGGAAGCCAGGATGGCTTAAAGAAACAATGCAGGAAGCAGAAAAGATAGTTGCTCCCAAAAGAACTTTCAGGGAAAGTAAGAGGCCTCACAGGTTTGGAGGCTATGTTGCACTGATGAGCAACATTAGTGATGCCAAACCTTCTTCATTTGAAGAAGCAGATAAATTACAAGTATGGAAGGATGCCATGCTTGAGGAATATAGGTCTATTCTAAAGAATAATGTCTGGGACATTGTGCCGAGGCCAAAGGACAAATCAATGGTCTCTTCCAAATGGATCTATAAGATCAAACATGCAATCGATGTGAGTGTGGAAAAGTTCAAAGCAAGATTTGTAGCCAGAGGCTTCACTCAAAAAGAAGGAATTGACTACGATGAGACATTTTCCCCCGTAGCCAGGTATACCTCCATTTGAGTTATTATTGCATTAACTTCACTTCTTGGTTGGAAGTTACATCAGATGGATGTAAAAACAACATTCTTGAATGGAAAGATTGAACAATAGGTCTTTGTGGAACAACCAGATGGTTTTGTATTACATAACAAAGACACTCATGTATGCAAGCTAAGGAAGGCCTTGTATGGTCTTAAGCAGGCTCCCAAAGTTTGGTATGACAGGATTGATGGGTTTCTTAAAAGCCTGGGCTTTCAGAAAAGTGATGCTGATACGAATTTGTACTTCAAGGTAAGAGGGAACCAACCTGTTATACTAATCTTGTATGTTGATGATCTCTTTCTGACATGAGATGAAGGGTTAATAGCCTGGTGTAAGAGGAAGCTAATCTCAAAATTCGAGATGAAAGACTTAGGCTTGATGCATTACTTCCTAGGGTTCAAAGTGTGGCAAAGACAAGGCGAGATATTTCTAGCACAAGGAAAATACACAGTGGATGTGTTAAAGAGGTTTGGTATGATGGATTGTAAATCCATGTCTACCCCGATGATTAACAACATGAGGAAGCTTCATGATTCTGATACAGGCTTAGATTTGGTGGATCCCACCATGTATAGATAGTTGATTGGATCATTGATGTATATGATCCACACCAGGCCAGATATATGCTATGCAGTGATTGCAACGAGTCAGTTTATGGCAGAACCGAGACAAAGGCACTGGGTGGAAACAAAGCACATCTTGAGATATCTTAGAGGGACCATTACCTATGGTCTGAGATATACATCTAGTGGAGGTTTATTTCTGCATGGGTATGCATATGCTAATTGGGCAAGAAGCCTAGTGGACTGGAAGAGTACCTCTGTATATTGCTTCAGTTTAGGATCCGCTATGCTAGCAAGGAAGTAGTATGGCTCAAAAAATTGGTTTTTGGGTTGTTTGGTGACAAGCTCGAGACCACGGTGGTTCATTGTGGTAATCAAAGTTGCATAAAACTGACAGAGAACCCGATATTTCACGACAGGTCAAAACATATTGACATGAAGTACCACTACATTCGAGACTTGGTCCAAAGAAAAATTGTAAAGTTATAGTACATAGCCACGAGCGAGTAGGTAGCTGATGTCCTGACCAAGCCATTGTCATTGAGACAGTTTGTGCAGTTGAGAGGCAAGCTTGGTGTGGCCGATAATGACCCTCGCTGAGAGGGAGTGTTAACTTTGGCAGCATCGACAATCATTCTCCAATGAGAGGCGATATGGGCCACCCTGAGGCTAGCCAGGGAGATTTGGAGAATCAACCAGTCTTGTGAGGTATTGACAAAATCCACGGGGGAACGTACAACCTATGTGAGTCAAACCAAAAGTCAGGACGAACGAGATGCTATATGATCTTGTAAGTCAAGTTGTAAGTCTAATGCAAAAGCCAGGGGGAACATACAATAACGCAGCCAAACCTGGCTACGCTGACCTCCCGGTCCAGATCGTTCACATACAGGAGTAGGAGTGGCTCCCTTAGGATCTCCGTAGACCCCTTGGCTTTATCCTTCCATAGGTCCTTTCTTTTTTCACAGGCGTGAATTTTCAAAAGTTTGCGCTATTCCTTTCCCACAGTGCAACTGTCCATGTGACCGCGGGTATGACCAGGCGCTTAACGAAAAGGTGCTATCGGAGTTTCTCGTCGACATTTCCTATAACGCGCACTTCTAATTATTTCAAATCATAACTGGCGAAATCCGGTCCCGAAGCAGTCTAACCGACACCTGCGGGTCTTATCTTATCCTTCCACTTGCTTTGACCTTTTAACGGTCAGATTTTCTTTGTTCGCAATCAGATGGTTGTCGACACTTCCCTTGGATTTGAGGATCAACGGTCCTCGTTAGATTTGGACTCCCTCAGATCGACGACTCTCGGAGTTCGGGACGCTAAAACTCCAACACAATCTATTCCTCTGAATGGTCAACTCCGATCAACGACCTGGATTAAATCTTAGGGCAACCACTCAATGCCTCGATCGATCGATGTGATTAGATTTGGCACTCCCCAGATCGACAACTCTCGAAGTACCGGGTCGTATAACCCAACGACGATTCACACCTCGAATGAATTGTCTCGATCTACGGCTAGGATTAATTCGTCCTAATGCAAACAAATCTCGATCGTTCGTTCCTTCTAACAAGGATTTCTCCAATCCTTAAGCTCCCACCTTGGAGCTTTTGCGGTGCTTTCTCTCCTGAGCTTTGGCCCTTTCAAAAGACTCACCTACGCACACTTTGCGTTGCTCCTCCTCTACACTCAAGGTTATAAAAAGTTTGTCTTCTGTGCACACTTTGCTTGAAATCCTCATGAGCCTTTCCAACGCTTCACAAAAATGTTGGCTTCATGCACTCCTTGCACCGCCCTCCTGAGGTTTGAACTTCGTGAAGATTTGCCTCACACGCCTTGCGCAGGATTCTGCGCACACTTTACGCTTACTCTCCTGAATTCAAAGCTTACAGGGGAACTTGGCCTTTGCACACCTTGTGTAGGCTTCGTGCACGCCTTGCACTCGACTCACTCGAAGTGATACAGTTGAAACTTAAAACATAATCACAATTTCATTCATAAAACATGAAAACACGCACATATGCAGAAATACAACCACACATATACAGGAAAATACAAAAACTTACAATTCAGGGCACAACGATCTTACAACCTCTCTTCTGGGACTTGAGAGTATTCTCCCTCCTTTTTTTTTTCTTGTTGCCCAAAAAAACTAACTAAAAGCATAGATTATATAGATTTATACAATCCTTGGCTTCTTGAGCCTTCCTCTCTAGATCGTTCTAGTGCTTTCACATCTTAATAAATGCATTCCTATCCAGAAGCTAATGTAATTAAATACATATTTACAACTTTAGATATGAGTTAGTACTCAAAATCTGTACAACCACACACTTATACAGGAAAATACAGAAACTTACAATTCAGGGAATAATGATCTTACAACCTCTCTTCTGGGACTTGGGAGTATTCTCCCTCCTTTTTTTTTTCTTATTGCCCAAAAAAACTAACTAAAAGCATAGATTACATAGATTTATACAATCCTTGGCTTCTTGAGCCTTCCTCTCTAGATCGTTCTAGTGCTTTCACATCTTAATAAATGCATTCCTATCCAGAAGCTA
>SNQJ01S0041497.1:62691-85491 GCA_010110895.2 Picea sitchensis
CTATTTCTCATTTCACTCATCTTTGCTAGGAGGGTTTTGAGAGGGTTCTTGCTAGTTATTGATGGGATTGAGGGAACATTGAAGGAGAACGAAGGGAGATTTGAGAGCTTGGAAGGGATTGGAGAACTTGGAAGGAATATTAAAGGCTTCCATAGGGAGATTAGAGAGCTTGGAAGAAAGATTGAAGGCTTCTCATATGGGCCAGAACTTGGTCTCCAACTTCAAAATTTACTTCTCTCATTTTCTGATCTACTCTGTCTTTGTATTGCTAGTTGCTATTTTGCAGTTGGCCTTTGATTTGTTCATGCAATTTCTGCATTTCTGCAACAAAGTCTTTTTCTCCCGGACTCCTGAATTCAGCTTCACCCAATCTCTTAATTCAAAAATTTATTTGGGGTGCATTCCATATACTATCTGGAATGGGCTCTTATCGGTACCCCTGTTCGGTGAATCATTATATGCAAATTCTGCTTGAGGCAAAATTTGATCCCACTGACTCTTATGTTCAGTCACCAAACTCCTCATTGCTCAGTAAATTTCCCAAGCTTCTATTTACTACCTCAGTCTGTCCATCTGTCTGAGGGTGATATGATGAACTAAAGGACAGATTAGTCCCCAACTTCTTCCACAAAGTCCTCCAAAAATGTCCTACAAATTTTGTGTCTCTGTCTAAGACTATGCTCTTAGGCAACCCTTGCATTCTCACAATCTCCTTGAAAAACAAATTTTCTATGTGGGTAGCATCACTCGTCTTGTGACAGGGTATAAAATGTGTCATCTTTGAAAACCTGTCAACTACCACTAAACTTGAATCATGCCCCCTCTGGGTTCTTGGTAATCCCAGAACGAAATCCATACTTATGGCATCCCATGACTTGTTTGGAATAGGAAATGGTTGGTATAGTCCTGTATTTTGCTGCTTCCCTTTAGCATATTGACAAATTATGCATTTGTCCACAAACTTCTTCACATCAAATCTCATGCCTGGCCAATAGTACGAAGAACTCAACTGTGCATATGTCTTATCATGGCCGAAATGTCCAGACAATCCTCCACTGTGCTTCTCCTTCAACAAATTGTCCCTCATTGAGCATCTCAGAATACATAACTGACTCCCTTTGAACAACAATCCTTCTTGGATCAGGTACTCTATCCATGGACTTCTATCCCTCATCAAAGGATTTTCACAAGCTTCATAGGCCTCCTTGAAATCTGGGTCTTCCTTGTACATTTCATTGAGGTGTTCAAACCCCAAGGTCTCCACTTGGGATTCCTGCAAGATCAAACATCTCTTGCTCAAAGCATCTGCAACTTTGTTAGCATTTCCACTAATATGCTTAATAACAAAAGTAAAATTCTGCATGAATTCTAATCATTTTGCATGACTCTGATTCAATTTTTCCTGTCTAGTTATAAACTGCAAAGCATGATTGTCACTATACAAAATAAACTCTTTTGGCATAAGGTAATGCCTCCACTTTTTCAAAGCTTGTATTATAGCATAAAATTCCTTATCATAAGTTAAATACTTCTTCTTAGCGTCATTCAACTTCTCACTGAAATAAGCAATAGGCTTATCATTTGGACTTAAAACTGAACCGATGGCCATTCCACTTGCATCACACTTGACTTGGAAAGTCTTTCTGAAGTCTGACAAAATTAAGATGGGTTGTTCTGTTATCTTCTCCTTTAACAATTTAAATCCATTCTCATCTTCTTTTGTCCAGTCAAAGGATCCATGTTCTTTCTTTATAATATCCACTATGGGTGCACAAATACTACTAAAATTTCTGATGAACTTTCTGTAAAATCTTGCTAACCCATGAAAACTTCTTACCTCAAACACACTTCTCGGAGAAGGCCACTCCTTTATAGCTCTCACTTTCTCTGGATACATCTTCAATCCATTTTGAGAAATCACAAATCCCAAATACACAAGTTCTGTCTTCATAAAAGAACATTTCTTCAAATTTATCAACAACTTCTCTTGCTGCAATCTCCTCAACAACATCTTCAAGTGTCTCTAATGCTCTTCCTTAGTCTTGCTATAGACTAGGATATCATCCAAATAAACAATTACATATTTCCCAATAAAATCTTTAAGCACTTCATTCATTAACCTTATGAATGTACTTGGAGCTTTGGTTAAACCAAATGGCATAACAAGCCACTCATACAGTCCTTCATTTGTTTTGAATGCTTTTTTACATTCATCTCCTTCTCTCATCCTTATATGATGATAACCACTTTTCAAATCTATCTTAGAAAAATAACTGGCTCCACTCAAGCAATCCATCAAATCATCCATTCTAGGTAAATGAAATCTATACCTGATGGTTATCTTGTTGATAACTCTAGAATCTGTGCACATTCTCCAACCACCATCCTTTTTTGGACTCAACACAGTTGGTATTGCACATGGGCTTAGACTTTCTCTAATCAACCCTTTGTCCAACAGCTCTTGGACCTGCTTCTTGACCTCTTCATTCTCTTGAGGGGTCAACCTATATGCTGCTTTATTTGGCAAAATTGCACCCGGAATAAGGTCAATATGATGACTAATACTTTTGATGGGAGGTAAAGTATAAGGCAATTCATCCATCACAATGTCAACAAACTCATCTAATAATTCTTGAATTTCAACAGGCAACTCGTTCATGGAAGTATTTGTGAGGATAACTCTTGGCTTACCAATAACAAGAAACTGCACCTCCTCTTCCTTCTATACCTCTTTCAAGAGTTCCTTCCCACTCATGAGAAATATACTCGGATTGGCCTCCTTTTCGACTCCCTTATCTTCTAGTGGTAACAACATATGTCGACACCCATTCTTCTCAAGGGTATAAGTATTCTTTCTCCTATCATGTATGACATTTCTGTCATGTTGCCATGGCCTCCCCAATAGAACATGACAAACATCCATAGGTATGACATCATTTAAAACTTCATCCTTATAACTGCTGATATTAAATTCAACTTTACATTGCTTACTTACCATGACTTGATGTCCTTTCTGCAGCGACGACATCCTATATGGATTCGAATGTGCTTTTGTCTCCAGCTTTAGCGTTTCCACCATTTCTGTGGACACTAAGTTATCAATGCTTCCATTGTTTATAATCACCTTGCATACCCTATCTCTTGTCTTGCAAGCAGTTCTGAACAAACTCTTTCTTTGTACTGGTTCTTGCATCTCCTTTTCCGGCTTCACAAGGGCTTTCCTCATCATGAGTGATCTTCCCTCTTCAACAACTTTTTCTTTTGTCTCTATTTCCACAGTCTTCTGTTGAGCCTCAATAACGTGGGCTTCTCTAAAAGCTACAATTTTGTTTTCAGGACATTCCCAAGACATGTGTCCTGTCTTCCCACAAGCATAACACTTAATTTCTCCTCCTTTGCCTCTTGGAAAAAGGTCTCCTTCCTCTAGAGTCTCCTCCTCCAGAGCCTCCTCTAGCTTTCTAATTGCCAGAGCTATTAGTTTCTTCCCTTGTCTTCTGGAACTTTTCTCTTGTGGTTCCTTTTTCTTGGGTTGGATTCTTTCCCCTGTTCTTCTGGATCTGCTTTCTTTCTAGTTTTTCTTCTTTCTTCAAGGCTACCTGATAAGCATTTTCTACAGTCCTCATTGTCACCATACTAATCTCATTTTGAATTTCGTACCTCAACCCATCGATATACCTAGCAACCTTCTCTTCATCATTTTCCCTGTGTCCTCTTATATTCAACGTATAGAATTCTTCAGTATATTCTTTCACTGGCATACCTTTTTGTCTCAGATTATGTAATCTTCTGAATAGATTTAACTGATAATCTTTGGGTGTGAATTTAGCCTTGAGTTTAGCTATCATTCTATACCAACTCTTTATCTTGGACTTACCTTTCCTCTTTCGGTCAACTTGCAACTCGTCCCACCATAAAGTTGCATGTCCCTTCAACCTGGTCACAACATGCTTTACTTTCTTCTCATCATCAATCTCTTCATAATCAAAATATTTATCCAAGGCTTTTATCCAATCAAGCAATTCTTTTACATCCACACTACCTTCATACATTGGGACTTCCATCTTTTCCTTGGTTCCCAACTTAACAACAACTCTCAACAATTGTTCTTCTATTGCTGCCTCTCCTGCAACGTCCTCTTCTTCTGGATTTTCACTCTCGATATCACTAACATCTCCAACATCTGGTGCTCTCCTTTGTGCTTTTTCCATGCAATCTAACCTTGCACGAAGCTGTCTCTTTTCCTCCTCCATAACTGCGTTAACTACATGCCTCTCCCTGCGTTTCCTCGGTGACATGGCTTTTTATATATCTCCTCGCAGAGTTTAGTCCTGCTTTGATACCACTTCTGACGCAGCCAAACCCGACTACGCTGACTTCCTGATCCGGATCGTTCACACGTAGGAGTCGGAATGGCTCCCTCGGGATCATCGCAGATCTCTTGGCTTTATCCTTCCATAGGTCCTTTCTTTTTTCATAGGTGCGAATTTTCAAAGATCCGCGCTATTCCTTTCCCACGATGCAATTGTCCACTTGACCGCGGGTATGACTAGGCGCTTAACGAAAAGGCGCTATTGCAATTTCTCGTTGGTGTTTCCTATAACACACACTTCTAATTATTCTGAATTGTAACAGGTGAAATCCGGTTCTGAAGCAGTCTAACCTGCACCTGCGGGTCTTATCTTGTCCTTCCACTTGCTTTGACCTTTTAACGGTCATATTTTCTTTGTTTGCAATTGGACGGTTGTCGACACTTCCCTTGGCTTTGAGGATCAATGGTCCTCGTTAGATCTGGACTCCCCCTGATCGACGACTCTTGGAGTTTGGGATGCTAAAACTCCGTCACAATCTATTCCTCCGAATGGTCGACTTCGATCAATGACTTGGATTAGATCTGAGGGAAACCACTCAATGCCCTGACCGATGGCTGTGATTAGAACCGACACTCCCTAGATCGACGACTCTCAGAGTTCGGGGTTGTATAACCCAATGACGATTCACACCCTGAATGAACTGTCCCGATTTACGACTAGGATTATTTTGGCCTAATGCAAACGAATCTCGATCGTACGTTCCTTCTAACAAGGATTTCTCCAATCCTTAATCTCCCACCTTGGAACTTCTGCGACGCTTTCTCTCCTGAGCTTTGGCCCTTTCAAAAGAATCGCCTACACACACTTTGCGTTGCTCCTTCTCTACATTCAAGCTTATAAAAAGTTTGTCTTTTGTGCACACTTTGCTTGAATTCCTCATGAGCCTTTCCAATGCTTCACCAAAATGTTGGCTTTGTGCACTCCTTGCACTGCCCTCCCGAGGTTTGAACCTCGTGAAGATTCGCCTCGCACGCATTGTGTGGAATTCTGCACACACTTTGCGCTTACTCGCCTGAATTCGAAGCTTACAGGGGAACTTGGCCTTCGCACACCTTGTGTAGGCTTTGTGCACGCCTTGCACTCGACTCACTCGAAGAAATGATTGAAACTTAAAGAAAAATCACAATTTCATTCATAAAACAGGCAAACACACACATATGCAGAAATACAACCACACACATATACAGGAAAATACAAAAACTTAAAATTCAAGGAACAATGATCTTACAACCTCTCTTTTGGGACTTGGGAGTATTCTCCCTCTTTTTTTTTTCTTTTTGCCCAAAAAAACTAACTAAAAGCATAGATTACATAGATTTATACAATCCTTGGCTTCTCGAGCCTTCCTCTCTAGATTGTTCTAGTGCTTTCACATCTTAATAAATGCATTCTTATCCAGAAGCTAATGTAATTAAATACATATTTACAACTTCAGATATGAGTTCGAACTCAAAATCTGTACAACTCTATCGTCAGTAAAGACGATTTTTCCTTTCCTAAAATACATGCAATGTTTCTAATTCTTCATGATTAAAAGGTATTTAATTACAATGGTTTCAAAATTAATGCTGCGTCTTTGGAATCCAAACCAGTTAAATGCGCGCGATGCTGTACGTTGAGTCATCTTCCACAATGTCTCATTAATTATTCTGATGATGCTCTTGCATCATATAACTTTTTGTGGGCATAGACAGTCTAGTGCAAAAGTCAGGTGGAACATACAACCTCTGTGAGCATAGACAGACTAGTGCAAAAGTCAAGGGGAACGTACAACCTTTGTGAGCCTCATCAAGCCTTGTGAGCCATGAGCAAAAGTCAAGGCATCTAGCAAAAGTTAGGTTGAACGTAAAATTCCTATGAGCTAGAAACACACAATCTTCCTAATATTGCAAATGAGGTAAATGTATTGATCTAGTGCATTGGCATGTGTAACACTATGCACCATGAAGAAATTCGAATTGCCATGTATAAGAGTCAAGTTGAATGAGTTGTTAAACTCAAGTTGTAAAAGTCGAGTTGCATAAAGTTGCAGAAGTTGCATAAGTTTCATAGTTGCATAAAGTTGCATAAAGTTGCATAAGTTGAATAGTTGCATGTTTCATGCATGACATGCATGTCATGTGCATGCTGAGTTAAGTTCTAAATTCGAAGTCTCTTGTCCAAGATCTATTTTCAGTTGAAGTCGAGTTATGATGAGCATGCAAACAAGTTTCTAATTCGATCCCTCCTCCTCTCCACTCCTTTATAAGCAAAGATCGACCCCTCATTCGTTATACAGTGTTATGCAGCGTGAGGGTAGAGGAGTAGAAGACAACGAGTGCTTATATATAGTGCCGATATATATCAGTGTTAAGGCAACATATAAGCAACAAGTGCTAGTTTACAGTGCTGGTATATATTAGTATAGAAGGCAGCAAACATATACCAACATAGCTGGTGTATATCGGTCTAGAAAAAGCAGCAAAGTAGCACCTAGGTAGTGCATAGCTTCTTCCACAGAGTTGGTCTATAACAAAGGTATTTATCAACAAAGTATCTCAGTATTCTACAGGTCATATAGTCAGGTCTAGGTAATTTTGGCAAGCTCTTTAAGAGCAAAATTTCATGGTGGAATTTTTGTAAGTGATCATACATTATCTTTGCAATAAAAGGAGATTGTCTGTTGGGTTTTTTTTCCCTGTATAGGGTTTCCCTCGGGTACATGTGTTGTGAATTTTCATGCTGGTAAATCTATGGTTATTGCTGTTCTGGTTTATGAATTACATTAAGCTAAGTATTGGAGAAATTTAAAGAACATATCAGCAATTTAAACTGGGGAAGGGTTTAGACAAATGTCAAAACCGTAATCGAAGACTCCAAAACGCCAAAAAGATCAACTCAAATGAGAACACCAAAAGCCAAAAAGTTCGAATCTACGCATGGTGGGGTTTGTTATCGTCGGATCTGGCTCCAATCAACGGGATGCGTTTCCCGATCTTATCGAACCGTCTCCCTGGCGGGTCCTACATAGATCCAGATCCAGTTTTGATCGGCGGATCCTTCACTTGCCCCCTGCAGATCCGGTAAATAGAATAAAAATGACATTCTCCTTCATCTTTCATTTTCATCTTATATGAAAATGAAAGATAAAGGTGAATGTCACTTTTACTTAAATTTTTAACATTACCATTAATTGTTTCAGGATGTTTGAGAGTGGTTCCAACCTCATTGGACTTCATATGGAGAAAGCAGAATTTTAGGTTCCGTTCAAAATTCAACAGACTTAACAGTTTTCAAGATTTCAAGGTTGGTAGGATTGTAATGTTTCCATCGGTTTCTATCATGTACAAGGGTATGGAACTGACATTTAATCAAGAGCACCAAGACCTCTATGTACCTCGATGTTGGTGACATTGATTGTTGAACTCTTCTGTTACGACCCTAGTAAAAATGTACCCTGCACTCAAGTAAAATCACTTATTAGGCATGTTAAACTTTTTCTATCTTATTTTAATGCTTAGAGGGTGACGCTGATGATGGGGATCCTAATATAAGTAATGATTTTGATGATATGTAGTTATTTGTTGTAGCATGATTTTTTTGGACTCTAAAGGCCATTTAAAGCCTCGTTGTTGATGTATTTTGGTTCAGAGATGGATTGCACTTGGTGCTATTTTGGTTATATGCACTCTTACTTGCTATATAAATGAGAAACTTTGCATATTTGTGTATAAATGGTTTGGATTCATATGGATGCACATGAATATATATGTTTTTTTTTTATTTAATCAGAATTTGAATATTTTATGTAGTTTTTGGTTGACTCTTTTTTTCCTCGGTCCTGTCCGGTTTCACATTTTTGGGGTTGACCGGTCCAGTCTTGTCTTCGGTTCTGATAACATTGAGTCAAACTGGTTGAACTCGCTGATTGAACATGGCGAACCAATTCAAAACCTAGTTCAGGGTCCCCAAGGGGTGAACTGGTCAAACTGACAGGTTCTTGTTGCAGTTTGGTGTGGGTTTTAAAACACTGCAAGTTACCACTTTTTGTAGGCACCCAACATTGTAGAAAACAATGTTAGTTGTTCATGTTTAGTCCCTCCGACGTTGTGCATTTTCAGACATTTTTGAAATATGTGCTCTTGGTGGCAGTCTCAGTGATATCATCATATCAGTGTAGCAAGGAAGCACATTTGTCTTGATAAGGTTGGATTGAGCTTGCAAGTTTGTTAATAAGAATGTGGTGATGCTTAAGAAGGTATCGTTTTGAACCAAACCACATTGAGAGGTCCAGATTGGTGGTGAGAAGGTAAAAGGCTAACTAAAAACCCTCCATCGACCTGGATGGATAACTCCTTGCACAACTCCACCCCACCCAAACCCATTGCCCTCCACCAAACTGATATTATTTTAATCAAAATATAATTAAGATAGGATAAGCTGTCCAATGTTTGTTTCAAAGTTATTTTTACCTATCAATATCCCATCAGAACTTGAGAGCTGGCTAAAATGTTGAGCAAGCTTATTTGAGTTTCGTTACCCAATTGATTTTGGTAAGAAATTGAACTGTTGCAGAGGTTTTAAGTATCTTAAATGAGCTACTTCACGACTATAGGCTTCTCAAGCTCATGGGCCATTGGCTGAAGGGTTGAATGACACTTAGAGCGGTTCTACTTATCTCTGTAGGCACTGGCCAAAGGATTCAGGAGTAATTTTTGTATTAGCTAGCATGTCTAGTAATTAGTTTGATGTAATTGTGTCCATAATAGGTGCATTTATAGGTGACTGCTTGTAATTTTATTACCTTAGTTGTTCAAATCATTGTTTTAAAAATTGGTAAACCGGAATAGGAACCGGTTGGTTTTACCGGTTCGAACTGGTCAATAAACCGAACTGCTCGGTCGATTTATGATGGAACCGACCGGTTTCACCGGTTTGTTACCAAACCGGTCGGTTTCGTCATAAACCGGCTGTAGTGGGCCCGTGGCCTTGAAAAACTACTTTTTTCTTGCTAAACCTAAAACCTAAGATCCCCTAAACCTGAACTCTAGTCTATATAACAGTCTCACTTCCCTCTAAGTGCTTCACACCTCTCTCATTCAACATTTGGGAGCATTTGGGTTTTGGAGCAGCATTGATTCTTGAAGAGCAACATTGACGAGTTTCTTGGGCAAGTGTTTTGGATAGTTTGTGGTGGATTTGGCATCACAACTAGGAAGCTATAGTTCATCTTCAAGTTTGGAGGAGTTGGATTAGAGGTATGTTGAAAATTTTCCACTCTTTTTTTTTTCATCTTGATTGTTGAATGTTTGAAAGTTTGAAACTTAGTAAGAGTCTAAGACGAGGTTCTTTCTTTGCATTTTCAGATTGCTTGCATTTGTTGGGTATACATTATATTCTTTTCATGTGTGTGTGGGCGCGTCATATTCGACAACTGTGTCTGACGATCCCTCTATTTTTAGCGGTTTACTAAATTAATCCCGGACTAAGGGATTAGGGTTTTGGTATCTACAGAATACCTAAAAACATTGTATATATTGTATGGTGAATGGTGAAATTCGATATAATGAATATAAGAAAGGTTTTCCCCGGTTGAGGGTTTCCGGTATAAATCTCTGTGTACTATGTGTATGAGCCATTGATTAAATTCTGTTTTGCTTAAGAATCTATATGCATTGCTTTACTTCACAGGTTTAAAACTTACATATGGTATCAGAGCTCGTTTTTGGCTTCAGAGGGATGCCTTTGTTGTTGAGGGTTTGGCTTGGTCTTGATAGATCAAGTTTATCTTGGGTTTGTGATAAACCTGGGTTTAGTGGGAGCTTTTGCAGTGGTGATTCGAGTGTATAAAGAGGAATGGCGAGCTCTTCTAGAATCAAGATAGGGAAGTTCAACGGTAAAAACTTTGAGCTATGGAAGCTCAAGGTGGAGGACCTTCTTGTAGACAAAGAACAATGGATCGCTGTGGATCCTGGTACATAGCCTACTGGTACACCGTCTACTAGCACACAGGCTACTGATACACAATCTACTAGTACACAAACTACTAGTACACCACCTACTGGTGTGTCGAAGGAAGATTGGGAGAAGTTGGACAGAAGAGAAAGGAGCACTATTCGACTCTGCCTGGCAAATTCCGTGTTGTTGAATGTCTCGGAAGAATCTACAGCCAAGGAACTATGGGATAAGTTGGGGAATTTGTATGATTCAAAGTCCCTGGTAAACAAGTTGTTTCTTCGAAAGAAGCTGTATCATCTTAGGATGGAAGATGGAGATTCTGTGACAGACCATCTAAATGCCTTTAATACTCTGGTAAGTCAACTTGTCTCTGTTAATATTATGTACTTTGGTAAGTCAACTTTTCTCTGTTTATATTATGATTGTAGAAGAAGAAAAGTGTATTACTTGTTATGTTCTTGCCGCACTTTGGGATAACTTCGTTGTAGCAATTCCAGTAGTACCACCTAATCTACATTGAAGTATGAGGGATGTAGTTTCATCCTGTTATCAGAAGAGATGAGGCTGAAAAGCATGGATAGTCATAGCACGCATGCTTTATTTGTAAGAGGTCGCACTAAAGATGTGAATCCGGTAAGCCTCTGGGAGATCTAAGTCTCCGTGAAAATCTTCCTTTTGAGGAAATGTTGGAAGTGTGGTAAAACAAGGGATTATAAGAAAGATTGCAAGTCTAAGAAGGTTGATGTAAACCAAAGGATCTCAAGGCAGTCTCTCTCTCCACAGGCCAAAACCTCCAATCAAGAAGGAGGTGATGTTTACCCGTACCCACAGTACATCATGATATTCATGATGTATGGTTGATCGACCCAGGTTGTTCATACCATATGACCCCTCACAAAGAGTGGTTCTCTGAATATAAAAAAAATATGATGGTGGCGGATGTATCTAGGAGATGACCCAAGTACCAAACCATGGACGGAAGGGTTGTTGTTGCTAAAAGATGGAAGGATTAGAACTTCCCTGGGGTTTTGCACATCTAAAAACTAGCCAGGATCCTAATATCCGTAAGCAAGTTGGATGATGCGGTGAGGGATACTCCATTTGGAAAGAACACTTGCAAGATGGTACAAGGAGAAATGGTTTTGATGAGGGAGTTCGGTGTGGAACTCTGTACAAGTTGTTGGAAGCACTTATACTAATGGTTACACCCATTAGTATAATTAATTCCCAACAACTTGTACAGAGAAATGAAGGAGACAAGAACAATAATGTCCTAGAAAAGAAGACCATGTTGTGGCATCAAAGATTGGGGCATATTGAGAAAAAGGTCTCAACTACTACACGGTAAAGGTAATGGTTGAAGGTATGTCTAATTGCACTCGATTTTGTTGAACATTTCGTAGGCTATATGGTAAACATTATCGAGTAAGATTCCCATCTGGCCGTGCTACAAGAGCAAAGGGGATCTTAGAGTTGATACACAGTTGATGTGTTTGGACCTGTTTGTTCCATCCCTAGGTAACTGTATTATGTTTCATTCATAGATGATTTCTCAAGGAACACATGGATTACTTTCTTAGAAAGAAATCGAGGTATTTGATAAATTTAAAGAGTTTAAGGCTCGTAGAAAATTATACAGAGAAGAAAATAAAGATATTGAGAACTAAGGGTGGAGAATTCTGTGGAAAAGAATTCAAAGAATTATGTAAGAAGTGTGGTATAGTAAAGCGTAAGATCACTCCATACACTCCTCAACGTAATGGAGCTGGGTGTAAAGGATGAACAAGACACCATGGAAAAAGCATGAGCATGTCGCAAGCATGCCGCCGAAGTTAGGACAGGAATTCTAGGCAGAGGTAGTGGGTACAACATGTTGCCCGGTCAATCGATCACCCTCATCGGGCCAAGGACGATAAAAACTCCACACGAGTTATGGTATGGAAATAAACCCTCTCTCAACATCTTAGAGTGTTTCATGCATGCTTTATGTACATGTTCCAAAGGAAAATAGGGAGTTTGTGTTGAAAAACATAAAAAGCGTATCTTTGTATTATTATAAATATGGTGGGAAAGGTTATAATATTTGGAACCCGTAAACCAAGAAGACTATTTACAATCGAGATGTTGTTTTCGAGAGATAAAAGATGTGTCCAAACAGAATTCCTACCAACACAAGATGAACCCGAGAAATAGAGGTAGCTTGAGTTGGATGATGCAAAAATTTGAACTATCCTAAGAAGAGAAGAAGAAGAAGAAGAAGAAGAAACCCCATACCCCAAAGATTTAGAGATCAAATCGAGAAGGAAGGAAACTAGAAAAGTATAGTCTCACCGATTCTCATTCTAATTTTGTTTTATCTATTATCGATGATGATCCCGTGAAATGTCGTGGAAGTGCTGAATCTGTAGAGATAAACTCTTTAAGAAGGCCATGGTTGAAGAACGGGATGCCTTGGATAAGAATGAGGCATGGGATATAGCTGAGTTGCTAGCTTGAAGAAAACCTGTTGGTAGAAAATGGTTTTGAAGAAGTTTAACGCGTATGAAAGTGGAGAAATACAAAGCCTCTGCTAGCAAAGAAAAGGTTATTCCTGTGCAGAGGGAATTGACTTTGCGATTTTTCCCTCGCTAAGGTTAACTTCTATTAGATTTCCTTTTATCTATTGTTGTTTGTTTTGATCTTGAAGTGGAACGTATGGATGTGGAAACAACATTCCTACATTGGGATCCGGAAGAAGAAATCTACATGAAGTACCCAGAAGGCTTTGTAGAAAGTGAAGGGAAAGAAAGAGTCGGGTCCGGTAGTTTCGTGACCAAGTCACTATATGGTTTGAAGCAATCACCTAGATGTGGTACCAAAAGTTTGACACATAGATCCTTGAATTGGGATTTGTGAGAGCAAAGGTCGATCACTGTGCATATTCCAAGTAGGTTGGTAATCACTTCATTTATGTATGTTGATGACATGTTATTGGTGGTGGGAAATAACATGGATGTTAATAAGGAGGTGAAATCACAGGTATCCCAAATTTGACATAAAGGATCTCAAGGTCGCTTAATTTCCATTTTGGGAATGGAAATTAAAAGAGATCTTGCAAACAAGAAAACCCCGGGTTGAATCGAGAAAATATGTTGAGACGCATATTGCAAAGGTTAATATGCATGAAGTAAACCGTCAAGGTTCCTATTACTATAGGTGTAAAGTTATCCGCAGATCGCTGTCCCAAGACACAGGAAGAAGAAGACATATCCCATGTCTGTATGCCGCTGCAAATATGCTTTGATGCATGCAATGACCGCATTCAGACCGATTACTGTACTACGCAAAGGGAATTTTGAGGTAGGGAGGCGTCAAAACCAAGGAAGGAGCATTGATACCAAGAAAGAGGGTCTTTAGGGCATTTGCTTGGCACTCACCATTCATGGATTGTGCTACCAAGGAAGACCAGATTGGACAGAAAGTGGGTGGACATACATGGCTTTGTTGATGCACTACCGAGATCCTGATCGCAAGATCTGGCTAAGTGGGTAATATGTGTTTAACCCATTTGGAGGAGCAATCATTTGGATGAGAAAAGACAGTCTGTAGTGACACTCTCAACTACGTATCAATAATATGGTACCCACTCATGCAAGCAAGGAAGCGATGGTTACAAAGATTGTGTTCGTGTATCGGGTTATACAATAAGCCTAGGAGTGGCTTGGAAAAAGCCACGATTTTTCCTTTCCTAAAATACATGCAATGTTTCTAATTCTTCATGATTAAAGTGTGTTTAATTACAATGGTTTCAAATTAATGTTGCCTTTGGAATCCAAAACCAAGCAAATGCACGCCGGACACGTATTGAGTCATTTTCCACACCGTCCCATTAATTGTTCTCGATGATGCCTTTGCATCATACAACCTTTGTGGGCATAGACAGCCTAGTAAAGTCGTGGGGAACGTACAACCTCTCGGTGTGAGCATAGACAGACTAGTTCCAAAGTCAAGGGGAACGTACAACCCATGACCCTCGGGTTGCTTCAGAGCCATGAGCAAAAGTCAAGGCATCTAGCAAAAGTTAGGGTTGAACGTAAAATTCCCATGAGCTAGAAACAAACAAACTTCCCATTGAAAATGAGGTAAATGTATTGATCTAGTGCTAAGTACGTGTAACACTATGCACCATGAAGAAATCTGAATTGCCATGTATAAGAGTCAAGTTGAATGAGCTGTTAAACCTTGCCAAAGTCGAGTTGCATAAAGTTGCGTTAGTTGCATAGTTTCATAGTTGCATAAAGTTGCATAAAGTTGCATAAGTTGAATAGTTGTGGCTGTTTCTTTGCATGACATGGCCGTCATGTACGCTCTAATTAAGTTCTTAAATTCAAGTCCTTGTCCAAGATCTATTTTCAAATTTAAGTCGAAAGTCATGATGAAAATAGCTGCAAACAAGTTTCTAATTCGGGATCCCTCCTCCCTCCCCCACCCTTTTATAAGCAAAGCATTCCAACTTCATTCGCTATACAAAGGTTAAGTGCAAAGCAGGGTAGAGGAGAAGACAAATATGCTTATATATAGTACCATATATATCAGTGTTAAGGCAACATATAAGCAACAAGTGCTAGTTTACAGTGCTGGTATATATTAGTATAGAAGGCAGCAAACATATACCAACATGGTCAGGTATATCGGTCTAGAAAAGAAAGAAAGTAGCACCTGTGCAACTACATAGCTTCTTCCACAGAGTTGGTCTATAACAAAGGTATTTATCAACAAAGTATCTCAAGATTCCCACAGTGTCATATAGTCAGTTCAGAGTCATATTGGCAAGCTCATTTAGGAGCAAAATTTCATGGTGGAATTTTTGTAAGTGATCATAAGACATCTTTGCAATAAAAGGAGATTGTTTGCCGGGTTTTTTCCTTGTATAGGGTTTCCCTGTACATGTGTGTGTTGTGAATTTTCATGTTGGTAAATTTATGGTTATTGTTGTTCTGGTTTATGAAGTACATTGCTTTACACAGAAATTTAAAGATCATATCAACAATTTAAACTAGGGAAGGGTTTAGACAAATGTCAAAACCGTAATCCAAGACTCCAAAACGCCAAAAAGATCAACTCAAATGAGAACACCAAAAGCCAAAAAGTTTGAATCTACGCATGGTGGGGTTTGTTATTGTCGGATCCGCCTCCAATCAACGGGATGCGTTTCCCGATCTTATCGAACAGTCTCCCTGGTGGGTCCTACACGGATCCAGCTGAATCTAGATCCAGTTTTGATTGGTGGATCCTTCACTTGCCCCCTGCAGATCCGTAAATAGGGAATGATATTCTTCCTCTTCATCTTTCATTTTCATCTTATACAAAAAAAAAGTGATATAAAGGAGAATGTCACTTTTACTTAAATTTATAACATCACCATTAATTGTTTCAATATGTCTGAGAGTGGTTCCAACTCATCGACTTCGGGATGGAGAAGTAGAATTTCAGTCTATTCAAAATTCAACACTTAATGCTGATTTCAAGGTTGGTAGGATTGTAGTCTTTCCATCGGTTTCTATCATGTACAAGGGTATGGAACTGACATTTTAATCAAGAGCACCAAGACCTTTATAAAATTCCTCATGTTAGCATATTGATTGTTGAACTCTTCACAAATTCTAGTAAAATGTACCTTGTAACTCAAAATCACCTATGTAGGGCATGTTAAACTTTTCTATCTTATTTTAATGCTTAGAGGGTGACGCTGATGATGGGGATCCTAATATAAGTAATGATTTTGATGATATGTAGTTATTTGTTGCGCATTGATTTTTTTTGGACTCTAAAGGCCATTTAAAGCTTCATTGATGTATTTTGGTTCAAAAGATGGATTGCACTTGGTGCTATTTTGCTATATGCACCTTTTACTTGCTATATAAATGAGAACTTTTGCATATTTGTGTATAAATTTGATCTATATGGATGCACATGAATATATATGTTTTTTTATTTAATTAGAATTTGAATATTTTATGTAGTTTTTGGTTGACTTTTTCCCTATCCCGTCCGTTTCACATTTTGGGGTTGATCGGTCCAAATTCGCTCGTTCCGGGATAACATTGAGTCAAACCGCTTTGAACTCCACCGACGGAACATCATGGCTAACCAATTCAAAACCTAGTTCGTGGTCCCTAAGGCGAACTGGTCAAACTGGCCGGTTCTTGTTGCAGTTTGGCGTGGATTTTAAATCACTACAAGCTAGTACATTTTGTAGGAACCCAACATTGTAGAAAACAATGTTAATTGTTCATGTTTAGTCCCTTCGACACTGTGCATTTTCAGACAGTTTTGAAATATGTGCTCTTGGTGGCAATCTCAGTGATATCATCATATCAGTGTAGCAAGGAAGCACATTTGTCTTGATAAGGTTGGATTGAGCTTGCAAGTTTGTTAGTAAGAATGTGGTGATGCTTAAGAAGGTATCGGTTTGAACCAAACCACATTGAGAGGTTCAGATTGGTGGTGAGAAGTTAAAAGGCTAACTAAGAACCCTCCATCGACCTGGATGGATAACTCCTTGCACAACTCCACCCCACCCAAACCCATTGCCCTCCACCAAACTGATACTATTTTAATTAAAATATAGTCAAATAGGATAAGTCACCAATGTTTCAAAGTTATTTTTACCTATCAATATCCCATTAGAACTTGAGAGCTGGCTAAAATGTGGAGCAAGCTTATTTGAGTTTTGTTACCCAATTGATTTTGGTAAGAAATTGAACTGTTGCAGAGGTTTTAAGTATCTTAAATGAGCTACTTCACTAATTATAATTCTCAAGCTCATGGGCCATTGGTTGAAGGGTTGAATGACACTTAGAGCAGTTCTACTTATCTCTGTAGGCATTGGCCAAAGGATTCATGAGTAATTTTTGTATTGGCTAGCATGTCTAGCAATTAGTTTGATGTAATTGTGTCCATAATAGGTGCATTTATAGGTGACTGCTCGTGATTTTATTATTACACTAGTTATTCTCAAATCATTGTTTTAAAAAATTGGTAAACCTAATAGGGAATTCCTACTGGTTTTACCTAATTAAACTGTCATCAAACCGACCGCTCCTATTGATTTATGATGGAACCACCGTTTGTTACCAAACCGGGTCGGGTTCTGGCCATAAACTGGGTCAGTGGGCCCGTGGTCTTAAAACTATTTTTTTTGCTAAACCTAAAACCTAAGATCCCCTAAACCCGAATTCTATTCTATAAGACACTCTCACTCCCCTTAAGTGCCTCACACCTCTCTCATGCAACATTTGGGAGCATTTGGTTTTGGAGCAGCATTGATTCTTGAAGAGAAACATTGACGAAGCTTGGCAAGTGTTTTGGATGGCTTGTGGTGGACGGCATCACAACCAGGGAAGCCATAGTTCATCTGGGCTTGGTGAGTTGGATTAAAAGTTTTGGAAAATTTTCCAATTTTTTTTTCATCTTGGTTGTTGAATGTTTGAAAGTTTGAAACTTCGTAAGAGTCCAGACGCAGGTTCCTTCTTGGCATTTTCAGATTGCTTGCATTTGTTGGGTATATGTTATATCTCTTTATGCAGGTGTGGGCCATATTTGACAAACTGCGGTTCCGACGATCCCTCATTTTTTAGCGGTTTTTGTTATTTTAGCTGGCTACCAAATTAATCCCTAATTAAGTGATTAGGGTTTTGGTATCTACGTAATACCTAAACATTGTATATATTAGCTGGGTGAATGGTGAAATCTCGGAGCATAATGAATAAGGCAGCGGGTTTTCCCCATTGAGGGTTTCTGGTATAACCGTGTACCATGTGTGGCTGAGCCATCGACAAATTCTTTATTTTGCTTAAGAATCTATATGCATTGCTTTACTTCACAGGGCTTAAACTTTGCCATGTGGTATCGAATTGCTTTTGGATTAAGAGGGATGCATTTTTTTGTTGAGGGTTTGGTTTGGTCTTGATATATCAAGTTTATCTTGGGTCTGTTATAAACCTAGGTTTAGTGGGAGCTTTTTGTAATGGTGGATTCAAGTGTATAAAGAGGAATGGCGAAGCTCTTCTAGAATCAAGATAGGGTTCAATGCAGAAAAACTTTGAGCTATGGAAGCTCAAGATGGAGGACCTTCTTTGTAGACAAAGAACAATGGATTCGCCCAGGGATCTTTGGTAACAAATTACCTGGTAATAATCATCATTTACCAGTACTAATGAAGCTACCGACACACCCACTAGCACACCACCATCGCGTGTTGTGCTGAAGATTAGGAGAAGTTGACTCCAAGAGAAAGGAGCACCATTCAACCTCACCGGCAAATTTCGTTGTTGAATGTCTTGGGAGTAACCTAATACCAAGGAACTATGGGATAAGTTGGGAATTTGTACCATTCAAAGTCCCCCGGTAAACAAGTTGTTTCTTCCGAAGAAGTTGTATCATCTTAGGATGGAAGATGGAGATTCAAGATGCACTAATTCAAATGCCTTTAATACTCCCAAGTCAACCTGTCTCTGTTAATATTACGATTGCGTAAGAAGATAAGTGTATTACTTGTTATGTTCTTTGCCGCACTCTTTGGATAATCTCTCACAGAAGTAATTGGTAGTACCCACTAATCTACATTGAAGTATGAGGATGTAGTTTCATCCTTGTTATATGAAGAGATGAGGCGAAAAGTGACGTGATAGTCATAAACATTTATGTTTTATTTGTAAGAGGTCGTACTCAAGACAGAAATCTTGGTAAGTCTTCAGTGGGGAGACCTAAATCTGTGAGACCAAGTCTCTAGGAAAATCTTGAGGAAATGTTGGAAGTGTGGTAAACAAGGCATTATAAGAAAGACTGTAAGTCTAAGAAGGTTGATAAACCAGATCGGATCTGATATAAATCTCTTCCATAGAGGCCAAAACCTCCACTGAAGAAGGAGGTGATGTTTACCCTGCATCTACAGTACACATGCGTACTACGATGTATATTGATCGAATTTAGGTGCATCATACCATATGACCTCTCACAAGGAGTGGTTCTCTCAATACAGAAAAATATGATGGTGGTGATGTATTCTGAGATGACTCGACAACCAAATTCATGGGACGTGGAAGGGTTGTTGTTAAGCTAAAAGATGGAAGGATTGTGAACTCTCCTCGGGTTCTCAAGACATTCCAAAACTTGCCAGATCCAATATCTATAGGCAATATTGATGATCCAGGAGTGGATACTCCATTTGGAAAGAACACTTGCAAGAGATGGTACAAGGAGAAATGGTTTTGATGAGGGGAGTTCGGTGTGGAACTCTGTGTAATTTTTTTGGGAAGCACTTATAATAATGTGTGTAACAGTTTTGTTGTTCCTGAGAAGAGAAATGAAGGAGAAAGACCAATACTATCTCCAAAAGAAGACCATGTTGTGGCATCAAAGATTGGGGCATATGAGAGAGAAAGGCCTCAACACTACTACATGGTAAATGTATGGTTCAAGGTATGTCTAATTGCACTCTAGATTTTGATTTTGTGAACATTGCATATATGGTAAACATAATTGAGTAAGATTCCCATCCGGTGCTACAAGAGCAAGGGGATCTTAGAATTGATACACATCACTGTGTATCAAATTTAAGATCCCCTTTGCTCTTGTTCCATCCCTAGGTAAATCAGTATTATGTTTCATTCATAGATGATTTCAAGGAACACATGGATTTATTTTCTAGGAAAGAAATCAGAGGTATTTGATGTACCGAAGAGTTTAAGGCTCGGTAGAAAATCATACGTAAAAAATAAAGATATTGAGAACGGATAATGGTGGAGAATTCATGTGAAATGAATTCTAAGCAAATTGGTAAGAAGTGTGGTATAGAATGGAAGAAGACTACTCCATACACCTCAACGTATCGGAGTTGCAAAGGATGAACAAGACATCGATGGGAAAAGCAAGGAGCATGATCAACAGTGCCAAGTTAGGACAGAATTCTTGGTAGAGGTAGTGGGTACAACATATTACCGCTAATCGAATACCTTCATCATGGACGATAAAACCTACTACACGAGGTGTATTATTTTGGTGCTGTCCCCAACATCTTAGAGTGTTTGGTTGTGATGCTTTATGTACATGTTCCAAAGGAAAATAGAGCACGCTAGATAAAAAGGTTGGAAAGTTTATCTACTGGTTATAAAGATGGTGTGAATGGTTATAAGCTTTGGAACCCGTGAAACCAAGAAGACTGCTACCGAGATGTTGTTTTCAGAGAGATAAAAGATGTGTCCAAACAGAATTCCTACCAACGCAAGATGAACCCAAAAATAGAGTTTGAGTTGGATGATGCAAAATTTGAACAATCCTAAGAAGAGGAAGGCATGAAGAAGAAGAAGAAGAACCCTATACCCCAGTATTGAGGATATCAACGAGAGATAGAAGGCAACTGTAAAGTATAGTCCTATTCCATTCGCTCCAATTTTGCTTTATCTATTACCGATGATGATCCCAAAAATGCCGTGGAAGTAATGAATTCAGAGGATAGTAAACACTCGAAGAAGGCCATGGTTGAAGAAATGGATGCCTTGGATAAGGAGGCATGGGATAGTTGAGTTGCCAGCTGGAAGAAAATCATAGCAAATGGTTGTTTAAGAAGAAAAGTGGAGAAATACAAAGCTCTGCTAGTAGCAAAAGGTTATTCCCGTAGAAGGAATTGACTTTGGTGAGATTTTTCTCCACTAGCTGCTAAGTTAATCCCCCTAATAGATTTCTTTTGTCTAGTCACGCTTTTGATCTTGAAGGGAAATGATGGATGTGAAAACAACGCTCCTTAATGGGGATCTGGAAGAAGAAATTCATATGAAGCGTTCGTAAGGCTTTGTAGTGAAGGGAAAGAAAGATATAGTCTATAAGCTAAAGAAGTCACCATATGGTCTCAAGCAATCACCTAGGGATGTGGTACCAAAAGTTTGACACAAAGATCCTTGGATTGGGATTTGTGAGGAGCAAGGTCATCAATCGTATATTCCACATAGGTTGGTAATCACTTCATTTATGTAGTGTTGTATGTTGATGACATGTTGGTGGTGGAAATAGCATGGATGTTATCAAAGAGGTGAAATCAAACAACCTCCTCCAAATTTGACATGAAGGATCCTGTAGCTGCAAATTTCATTTTGGGCAAATGGAAATTCAAAAGAGATCTTGCAAATGTGGAACTCCTCGGTTGAATCGTGAGAAAATATGTTGAGACGATATTGCAAAGGTTTAATTTGCATGGAAGTAAACCAAGGTTCCTATTATCATAGGTGTAAAGTTGTTTGCATATCATTGTCCCAAGACACGTGAAGAAGAAGAAGACATGTCCCATGTCTGTGATGCCGCCAGTTGGCGCTTGATGTATGCAATGGTTTAAACAAGACCAGATATTGCATTACGCAAAGGGAGTTTTGAGCGTGGATGTCAAAACCAAGGAAGGAGCATCGGACAACAATAAAAAGGGTCTTCGTGCATTTTATGCGGCACCACTCAATTATGGATTGTGCTACCAAGGAAGACGATCGGACGTGAGTGGTGGACATAATAATGGCTTTATTGATGCGATCACCGAGATCCGGATCGCTAAGATCTACAAGTGGTATGTGTTTAACCTATTTAAAGGAACAATCAGTTGGATGAGAAAAGCATTGTATCAGAGGCACTTTCAACCATTGTCAATACATGGCAACCACTCATGCAAGCAAGGAAGCAAGATGGTTACAAAATATCGTGTCTGCATTGGGTTGGTACAAGCAACAATGAGATTAGATTGTGATAGTCGAGTGCGCTTTCTTTGGTAAAGAACCTAGCTTTATAGATTCAAGACAAAGCATATTGATGTTCAATATCACTTTGTGAGAGACATGGTTGAGAAAAAGAAGGTGTTGCTGGAAAAGGTTGACACTTTGAAGAATGTTGCAGATTCATTGACAAAGTCTGTGAGCACATAAAAGTTCTCTTGGAGTAGAGTAACAATGGGCATTGCTGCCCTAGATTGTTGACTATATAATCCCCTGGACCCTTGGATGCAAAGAAAACAAGTGGGAGAATGTTGGGTATGTGTTATATTCTTTGCATGTGTGTGTGTGGGTCCGTCAGATTTGACAACTGCGTCTGACGATCCCTCTATTTTGAACGGTTTTTGCTATTTTTAGCGGTTTACTAAATTAATCCCGGATTAAGGGATTAGGGTTTTGGTATCTATGGAATACCTAAAAACATTGTATATATTGTATGGTGAATGATGAAATTCGATATAATGAATATAAGAAAGGTTTTCCCCGGTTGAGGGTTTTCGGTATAAATCTCTATGTACTATGTGTATGAGCCATTGATTAAATTCTGTTTTGCTTAAGAATCTATATGCATTGCTTTACTTCACAGGTTTAAAACTTACAACATTGTGCAGATTGCACTTTTGAGTTTGCATTTACAAATTTACAACGGCCCCAAAAGCTAATGATGCTGCATGGGTTCATGTTGAGGTGATTGAAGGTCTAAT
>SNQJ01S0041498.1:0-14953 GCA_010110895.2 Picea sitchensis
TCGAGCTGGCACTGTCTGGAGCTGTTTGGAGTCGCCAGGTGAATGATCTCAGCCTTCTTGTGTTTGGTCACTGTCCACCATCAGTGATCAGAGCTGGAGCTTGAAATGTACTACTGGGAAAAGTTCCCCAGTATGGTCGCCATTATGTTAGCGCTCTGTAAATTTGCCCAAGGCTGAAAAGGCAATCACAGAGGCAACATCAGAACCGCTTCGAGTCTTGGATCTAGCCCTCCAAGACTCAGAGAGGGATCTCTCTGTTTGATATAGCTTTGTTTGCAGAAATATTTTAGGCTAGGTAATGAGAACAGTGGGCTTTGTTGTAAAAGGGTTTGTAAATTGGTTGAGGCAGCTTACACATCCATTGGGCTATGGGGTCTGCAATTAATCAAATCTGAGAAACAACCAGAAATTCCAAAGAAATCCTTCACAGGGTGAGATAACACACTCACTGGATCTTTAATAGTTTAAATGATGATCAGAGGAAAAGATAAGGGAAACAACTCCAACTAACAAGCACTTAAGAATCTCTTAATTGAAGATGTTTGGAAGATAAACATTGAAATCTTCAGAATCGAAATCAGGGTATCTGGGATAAATCCTGAGACATAACGTTATTCGTAAAGATTAGATTCAGATAACACAATGGTTACAGAGCAAGAAAACATTTACTGAGAAATCACATCACCAGTAAACATGCGCAGGAATCCTGTAAAGAGCCTCTTTCATTAATGGCAGATCTATTCAAAGATGTTACAGCTCGGTAGCCTCCAGTGCGTGAAGATCCAACCCTATTACATTAAAATCATCTCAATAAATAGTATAGCTCTCCTCCTCAAGTTCCGAGAGTCGGTTCAACTGTCTCGGCCGAAAATAGCCACCACTCCCATCAAATTCGGAGTTTTCTGTTATAAAAATTGGGCCGTTTTTCTGCGAAACAGGGGTCCGTTCAGACGTGATTCTCTCTTCAAATATGACACCTGGGAGAAAAATGAAAGAGGTTATTGTATATGGGCATGTTCTGGACAAAAACCTCCATCGGTTTCGCAAAATTCATCTCCAGCTGGCCGTGGCAGCTCCTGCAAAATCGGAACTGAAACGGAAAATGGCAAATCTGGAAAAATAGGCCTCGAAGATGCCTTCGACCTGCTCTTCTCGTAACTCCGTTGCAAAAACCGAAAAAAGGGTTTTGTTCCTCATCCTGTGCTGACCAAAAACCTCTCTCATATTTTTAAAATTCGTCTCCGTTTACTCAGGATCTCCGTCGGAATAAGACATGGTAAAAATGAGCGAAAATGGTGAAAATGTGCGAAAGTGGTTTTTTTGGCGGGAAAAATCTCGGACCCCCCCCTCGTTAAACGTAGACCGCCCGGGAGGGTCCGAGATCGATTCAGGGCGGTTGATTTCCGTGATTAAATCTGGGCCCTTTAAATTAACATGGAGGTTTAATTATGATATCAGACCCCCCCTCGTTAAAAGTCGAACTCACGGGGGGTCCGATATTAAATAAGGACCGTGGATTAAGTTGGGGTTACGTGGATGGGGGGCGCATAGTTTAAAGAAG
The DNA here is from genome assembly GCA_010110895.2 of Picea sitchensis. NCBI lineage: Eukaryota > Viridiplantae > Streptophyta > Pinopsida > Pinales > Pinaceae > Picea > Picea sitchensis. The sequence continues at coordinate 1,562 of SNQJ01S0041498.1, forward strand.
GAGGGAGTTTTAGGGGGGAGGGAGTTGTGGTAGTGGGGTAGGTGGGGTAGGAGTGACGTAGGGGGAGTGGGTAGTGGAGGTAGGTGGGGGATGGGACGTGAGGTGAGGGGACGTGAGGGAGGATGAGTGGGGTAGGGGGTACGTGGGGTAGAGGGTATGGGACTTAGGATTAGTTCTTTTTTATTTTTTATTTTTTATTTTCTTTTTAATATTTTTATAATGTGTTTTTGTATTACGTTTTTATAATTGTTTTATTTGATATGTTTTTTATTTTTAATATATTTTATTGCCTTTTACTTTTTTAATGTTTTTTAATGTTTTTTTTTTAAATTATTATATTATATTTATAATATAATGTTTTTATATGTATTTTAATTTTTATTTTGTTTTATTTAAATGTTTTATTTAATATGTTTTTTAATGTTTTTAAATTTTTGTAATTATTTAATATTTTATTTAATTAAACTAATCTTAGTTACTAACTAACTGCTAACCTAGTTTCTTAACTAACTTAATAATTAATTAATTAACAATTAATTAATAATTAATCAATTATTAAATAGTCATTTATTAATCAAATTTAACCTAGACTGATCTTTATTAAAAAAAAATATTCATCCTAAGTCCATTTATGCAGGGATGGAAGGCGGGATAATGGAGGCTGACGAAAGACAAGGGGGAGAGGATGCAGCGGATGAAGGATGCAGCAAGGTGATGGAGGATTGAGCGACAAGAGTGGAGGGAGGAAACGGAATCACCTGAGCCATGCTTCGTGGTGGGAGGAGGGGGGAAAATGAATCACCTGAGCCATGATTTGTGAGCGAAAACATATGCCTGAAAAGATAAATATTAGTCAAGACCGATTCTATAATTTCTATGGGGTGATAATGGTGGCTCTCCACATGGGAAAATAGCTCAAAGAGGTGTTTGTAATCCATGAACTCAATTTCGGCCAACTACCGACTATTGGTCACGATCCCAAAAACTTATTCTGCTAACTTGTAGTCAGTTTTGGATCTTTGCAACTCCAAATGAAATCAAATGAACTACCGAAAAGAGATGCTCAGAGTGTTGAGCTCATTCATTTCCCACCCACCACCCTACTACAATCATTGCCCTACCTAGGTAATGAAAAACGCCGGAGCCAATCCCGTATTGGGATTCTAGTGGCTCGCTCTTCACCGCCCTGGTGATGAAACTCTCAAAATGAGTCTCACTGCGTTTGGAGAGTAACTTCCACCGCCTTGCATAAGACGGATCAACCCTCAACAACAGAAAGAAAACATCACTAAATGTGTAAAAATATCCTCAGACAAAAAATTTTCCATATAGGCAGCTACAGGATCCATATAGGTTAGGCCCATATTTTGGTTTTCAACCTCAAACAAATCAGCATCAAGACTCAATTTTTCAACTATGCATTCTGTGTCTTTCAACACATCTTCATCCGACTGGGATGCTCATTGATTTCAAATGATGCCTCCACAAGTAAAGAATCTGTAGTAATCCGGGATTGTATGACCATGTCAATATCATAACAGCCTTTTATTTCATGACTGGGGAGTGAAGAATGATTTTGACCACACATGCCATCCAACTGATTAGCTATTGGATCTTGAAAAGATCGACAAGACTGTGATGGACCTAAATGAAATTTCCCTTCTTTATTTTTGTACTCGTCCTTCCCCAACACTTGTCCAAGATTCTCCTTCGAAACTTGAAATGATTTAAAACACAATGGTACATAATTCTTTTGGATTAAATCATAATATGTCTCAGGCTCTAAGCCTTCATCAATAATTTGAAAATCATCGTGTGTCATATCGCGACACTGGTTTAGGGACAAAGATCCATATCCTTAACGATATCATCAATTGATTGGTCAGAAGAATTTATGTGTTCACTATTTACAACTCGTCATAGAGGTTCTTTTTTCAGAATTGAAGAGATGAGGAAACATATGGGCAAAGTGCTTTAACTTACTCATATTTTTGTACATTCCCTTTATCATTGGCTATCATCAAGTAGGCAATGATTGTCATATCCGAATCTGTGAAGTGATCTTCTTTCTTGCCAATGACATGTCACCATCTTCTCTCAACAACGTATCAACCTCCACTTCTCAAATTTTCATGATCATCTTCATACCGATCCCACTTGGGCGGACAATCCAAGTAAGGAATGTCAACAAACATGCACATCATATCAACCAGTTGTTCCTCCGCAAGTTGATATGGAGATTCATCTTTGACTGTGCCGGGAATTGAATATATGAAAGAATTCATTATCCGCATCATGATACCAAGGATGTGCAACGACATATTTGGGGACTAGGACTGTGTTCTTCTCTGCAATCACTAGAACATGATGTCTTTGGACGTTAGTTACCTTTATGTTAATCCTCAGATCATCTTTTTCCATGGTAATCGGGCTAAAATCTCCGCTTTAGCTTCGATGACTTTTCAAATACTCATTGTCCTTCAACTGGTGGGACCTCTTGATCAGAAGGTTGGTCTCCACATCCACTGCAATTTTCTACATTTTCAAGGTTTGCGATTCCTTTCTTCTTAATCAAATGTCATCTCGATCGGTATCTGTAATGCAGGGCGTATCCTCGGGGTGGCCTGCACGTTAGGTATTGCATGATATGCTCCATTGAATCGGGTCGAAACTCATGTAATCACTTCCGGCTTTCTTTCAAGTGTCTATACTCTTCCAGATGAGGGAAAACATCAATTCACCCATCTATCTGTGAAAACTCAGCATGAACTGATGAAAATTTCTCATGCTTTGCAACAGAAGGTTCTTAAACCAATCTTTTACTTTACCTCCCAAGGATTGTGGTAAACATTTGGATGTAGACATCATCATCTTCAACCCTCATAAAGGTCAAGGAAATATTCAAGGTTTTGGACATGCTTGTCAGCAGTGATCTCTCATTTTCTCCATCAAATCTGGTGCGCATTTTCACGTAGCTATGTGGGAGGTCATGGAGAAAAATATGAGGGCGCGTCCAGAGGCCTATAACTGCCCGACTCGGTGCTAATGAGATGTAACCAAAGGTGTACCATCTAGGAGATCTTTACAAGAGCAAGTGAGACGAAGGTGAGGCCTAGCAAACATCCGCAGATTCAACAGAGCAGTGGGCAATGTGCCAGAGGCTTATAAACATCCGCAGAGATTCAACAGAATAGGAGACAAAAGGAGGCCTATGTCCCACTAGGGTTTCTCTCGTGAGCCCGGATGCACAGGAGTGAGACCGCATATCTCTACAGCCAGTGGGCATGTTCTCTTGAGACTCATCAATTGATCGATGGTCAAAATACTCTTCAATCAACATAATTAATCGTGTTTAGAAAAAGACAAGACATGACTGCAGATAAAACCAAATATGTCATTAATGTAATTTGAACTTGAATACCGGTCTCTTCTAGGTTGCTTGGTCATGTTTCAGGTTCTTCCTCCGTTGGAGTCTTCGAAATGGGTAATCGTCTGGATCAGCTTTGGAGTCGCCAGTGAATGATCTCAGCCTTCTTATGTTTCATCACCGGCCCACCATCGCTGATCAGAGTCGAGCTTGAAATACCGAAAGTTCCTCAAGATGGTCGCGCATTATGTTACCAGAATTTGCTCCAAGGTCAAAAAGGCAATCACAAGAGGCAACATCGGGAATCAGCTCGAAGTCTTGGATTCAGTCTTCCAAGACTCGTAGAGGGATCTCTCTGTGTGATGTAGCTTTGTTTTAACTTGATATATTAGGCTAGTTAATGAGATCAGTGGGCTTTGTTGTAAAAGGGTTTGTAAATTGGTTGAGGCATCTTACACATCCATTGGGCTATGGGTCCGCAATTAATCAAATCTCGAGAAACAAACGAAATCTTAAAGAAATCTTCGTGGTGAGATAACACACTCACTGGATCTTTAATAGTTTAAATGATGATCGGAAGAAAAGATAAGGGGAAAATAACTTAAACTAACAAGCACTTAAGAATCTCTTAATTGAAGATGTTTGGAAGATAAACATTGAAATCTTCGGAATCGGAATCAGGGTGACCGATAAACTCGGTGACATAACGCTATTCTTAAAGATTAGATTCAGATAACACAATGGTTACAGAGCAAGAAAACATTTACCGAGAAATCACATCACCAAAGAAACATGCACAAGAATCCTGTGAAGAGCCTCTTTCATTAATGGCGGATCTATTAAAAAATGTTACAACTCGATAGCCTCCAGGGCGTGGAAGATCCAACCTCATTGCTTAATGTAAAATCATCTCAATAAATAAGATATTCTCCTCAAGTTCCGGGAGTCGGTTCAACCGCCTCGACCAAAAAATAGCCACAAATCACCCAAAATCTAGAACTGTCCGCCATAAAAACGGGCCGAATTTATGCAAAAAAAAAGGGGTCCAAACAGACAATTGTTTCTCTTCAACGATGACAACTGGGAAAAAAATGAAAGAGTTTATTGTATATGGGCATGTTCTCGACAAAACCTCCATCGGCTTCGCAAAATCTATCTTCAGCTGGCTGGCGCCCCGCAAAATCGAAAAAATGACGAATCTTGAAAAATAGGCCTCAAGATGCCTTCGACCTGCTCTGATAGTAACTCCGTTTTGCAAAACCAAAAGGTTTTGTTCCTCATCCGCAGCCGACCAAAACCTCTCATATTTTTAAAATTGCCTCGCTTACCTCGTGATCTCACGTTTGTCAAAACAAGTGTCGCCAAGCGGCCTTCTACGAAAATCCTTTAACTCTGCCAAACTTAACCCTTATATCCCAAGATCCATCCGTACCGATCATGATCATCCCTGTTCCAATATATTCGACTACGATAACGCACCGCCAAAGTCTAACCCCACCCAAAATCCCATTAATAAAATGCATTAACCCGACCAAGCCAGTCAATGACAAAATTTTAATAGCCTGTTAAATAGATGAGCCTTTGTGATGGTTTATAAGGGGCAGGTAAAGTGCATAACACTTTTAGCAGGGAGCAAGGCGGAGGCAGGCGTAATTTTAATCTTATGCGAGGAACGGAGGATGACGAGGGGCAGGGCACCCAAAGGTGGAGGCATGACCCAGGATCAGTCTCTTTACTCTCATTTTACTTTAATATTTTATACAATGTGTCTTTGTACCACGCTTTTATAATTGTCTTTATCGGATATGCTCTTTTATTTCCTTAATACATTTTACTGCCTTTCTTTTAATGTTTTATTTATTTATTATTATAATATATTTATAATATAACAAGTTTTTTATATGTATTTTATTTTTATTTTGTTTTATTTAATATGTCTTTTAACAGTTTTCTTTAAATGTTTTCAAATCTTTGGTAATTCATTTTAACACATTTTATTTAAATAAACTAATCTTAGTTACTAGCTAACTGCTAACCTAGTTTCTTAACTAACTTAATAATTAATTAATTAACAATTAATTAATAATTAATCAATTATTAAATAGTCACTTATTAATCAAATTTAATCTAGACTGGTCTTTATTAAAAAAAATTGTTCATCCTAAGTCCATTTATGCGGGGATGGAAGGCGGGATAATGGAGGTTGACAGAGGACAAGCAAGAGAGGATGTAGCGGATGAAGGATGCAGCAAGGTGATGGAGGATTGAGCGACAAGAGTGGAGGGGGGAAAAGGAATCACCTGAGCCATGCTTTGTGAGCGAAAACATATGCCTGAGATAGATATATATTAGTCAGAAGACTGATTCCCATAATTTATGGGGTGATAACAGGTGGGACACTTACTTCCAGGACCAACCTACAGTGATGAGGGAGTACCCTTTATTGATCAGGATGATCATAGAACGTGTTTTGACACATCTATATGGGATCCAGGTGCAAATGATAGTAGCAGGCTGAGTGCACAGGAGGATACAATTGCTCATACAAGATATAGTATGATTCAGAGGGAGCTAGTCATTGGTGATGATGTGCAGTCATTACAAGAGTACCCATTAGCAAAATGGACAGAGGGAAGTTCAATGTTTTATCTTTTGCAGAAATTATTGTTGGTGATTCTAAGGTTTCCACTAGCAGTGAGGGACAAGAGGTAGCACTTTAGCATGACGATGATCATGATTCACTCTACTTGGAAGGGCAATTGAGGTTCAGTGAGAACATGATCATGGAAACCACTAGGTGCATTAATGACACACATGCATTGGTGGCCGATTGTTTCTAGAGGACATCGATGGCCCATGATAGTTTAGATGGGGGATTTTCCATGGATGAATTTCATACTCTCACGAATATGATGACTATGACGAGGACCGACTACCAACAGTTGTTGATGGAAAGAGACTATCTATTGGGGGTTGGTGAGATGTATCCCATGGACATGAGGGAGTAGGAGTCATGGGTGGACAGACTCACTCATGAGTTGGAGATCACTCAAGTATTCTTGAGAGGCACACAGGTAGCCTCTCAAGAATCAAAGTCCAGACCAGAGGAGCTTTTTGAGAATATTCGTCAGAGATCCACTACATCTATCTTAATGGAGACTCATAAATATCCTTCAATCACATTGGTAGAGGATGTTGGCAGTTTAGCAGAGGAGAAACAGTTGATGGAGGATCATGAGGAGTACCCGGGAGCACTGATGAGTATGGAGAGTTACGACCCAGAGGCATAGGAGCTACCCTCCACAAGGATCTTTGAGATAGTCAAGCACTCACATACACATGGGGACTCCAGATCCAGGGGCATTTTTTAGGACACTTCCATTTGTGTTCTAAGAGTGGTTGACCTTCATGTAGAGGTTGATCCAGTAGTACACCTAGGAGCTATGATTCAACAGGAGTATATAGGAGTCGACACGAGTATGCAGGAGCATACAGTGGTGTGTGATAGCTCACTGAGATATGCAAATATGTACAATGGGATTCAGAGGGATGCATTGGCTTGCAGGGAGGAGACACACTTAGTAGAGCATGGGGATGTCTCTACTTGGCAGCAACACATGGTACTGGGAGATCACCTTCACAGTAGAAACAACCATATGGGTGATGATGATTGGGATTCAGTGATGATTACATGCAAGTATGTACGATGGGTACCGATGGATGATCTTTTGGTTGAATCCTTGGGATTGACCAAAGCATATGATACCTTCCAGTCCTATAGTCAACCATAGATGTTTCAATTAGTCTTTCTCAACACTCTCATCATTGACAACAACATGAGGAGAGATAGACAGTGGTAGAGGACATGAAGAGTGAGTAGGCTGAGACCACCTGACATGAGTACTTTTACGACATACAACATGATAGGGGTGGATCATCATAGACAAACAATTGAGACTTTGTGCAGGATAGCGATCATAATAGGATAGGGGATAATATACATCTCAGAGGGAGACATAGATAAATATTCTCATTAGGATGCACATGGAGGACTTCATACAGTGATCAATATGACACCAGAGCAGTTAGCAGGGATCGAAATTGATAAAATTCCAATTTTTCCATGGGATTCGGGAGTTCATTTTGTTAGTAGGTCATTTCACTTTATGATGACCCAGGTTGCGCCAAAGAGACACATACTCCACTTTGGGTTGGTTTTGAGTGGGCCTCCAGGGACTTATCCTATGGAGAGAGATAGTTTCTCCCTCTTGATCATCATGATCGATCATGGAGATGGTTGGGTAGGTACTACTTCCACAGAGATACTTTTACAGATGCAGCTTCTGGATAGCATGTCCAATTGCCACGGGTATTTCAGATTGAGGATCCAGGAGTGGGGGATCCAACATGTATACAGGGATCAGACAATCATGGTCAGAGTAGTGCATCACCAACATGGTGATCTTGGGCAGAGACTAGCATGGGACCCGGGGATTGTAGGGTTGAGCATATCATTGGCTAATAGAGGCGAGTGGAACCTTGTAGGGGAAAGTCATTTTGACTTTCCAGTGAGATTCAATGTTGATATCACATCACTTGAGGGTGTCTCATGGAGGTCTTGCAGTACCTCACTATGGCAGCAAAATGGGAAGTTGATGGAGACCATGTTGATATTGATATGGATTCAAAGGATGGACTCATTCCAGGATGAGGCTGTATGGCATGTGCAAGAGGCTCTTGGTGTTGATATGATTCGGGATCATGATTCACATGGTATTGGGGTTTGCATCTTGATATGGGACCCAAGGGGTGTAGTGCATGATAGTTCATATTTGGATGGGGCCTGTGTGTCCCACAGGTGGGCATGGGATCCCGATATTATACCTGGAGGGATTCAGTTATTTCTTGAGGACAAGCAATATTCTAGCAGAGAGGACTGTAATGTCCCCACTTTGGGACATCATTACATTACAAAGTATTATGATCACCAAAGTAGCCAGATGGAGGTTATAGAGAGTGCAATGACTATTGAGGGGTATTTTGGGGTCCGACTTGCATCACTCATCTCATTTCATCATTATAATCCATTCTGCATAGCTAGGCTTTGGTTCTATTGCATTTCGGTGACTTCCATGATTTTGAGTTATTTTGGGCTATAGGTTAATTAAATTCACTAAGGAGGTCATCTTGGGCATAATACTTGAAGGAACCTCTTAGTGTGATAGCTCACTGGAATCAGGAGGAACAACACTACAGGATAGGATGATGATAAGTGACTTTCAGTGGCTAGGGAATCCACAAGGAGAGATAAGGTGATTTTTAGAGGTAAAATAGTTAATTAATTAATTAAAGTGATTTAATTAATTAATTAATAATTAATAAAGTAAACGTCACTTTGGAGGGACAAGGTGAGTAGGAAGGATAAAAGAGAGGCAACGACCTCTATTCTCTCATTCATGTTGATTATCATTTTTGATATATGGCTTTTAGCTAGTGAGCCCATGCCTTGGGGGTTTTGAGGGTTTTGACTTAACAAACCCTAAAGATTAGCTCAGTGGTGAAATATCCCACCCAACTTGATACAAGATTGGTCACGGAGGTGAAATATTCCTCCCTCACCATTATACATCAGATCTACTTAGCTTCAGAGGAGTTCTACATCAGCCACAGGTACACAGAGAGAGAGAGGGCGCACCATTGAGGGTTTTCACAAATGGGGGCGTATCTATGGAGCTAGATCAGTTCGATTGAGCCAAGGAGAAGGGATTTTGGAGATTTCAGTTACTGTGTTTTCTCTGCAGAGGCCATAGTGCCATTATTGGGTTCTTTCGGAGGAATTTTGGTGGATATTTGATTTGCATTGGGAGGGGAATGGTTTCCCCAAGGGGAGGGTGCAACTTTGAAGTGGATCTGCTCATGAGAGGGTTTCAAGATTCATTATTTAGATAGGTATATATCCTACCTTGTTCCTAGACACCAAATCTATACTTCTAGAGTATTTTTCTTGTCATTAAGGCCAACTAGGAGGAGGGATGAATTATATAGGGTTTCACTCATCCAGGAGGGCACAAGCCAAATTGAGGATTGTTCATTTGGAGGACCATCTCTTCACAGATCATCCTGAGACTTCACCAAGGGTTTGGTAGTGACCCGATCCACATTTTGGCATCTTCATCGAAGGGTTTTGAGGCCTTTACCATCAAGGCCGAATTATTGAGGGTATTCAGCTCCCCAATAGGGTGTTGCTTATCAAGTTTGAGGGTTGGTACATTAATGGGCAAGGATTTCAACTTGTCATTTATCTTCTGCAGCTATTGGGCCTTGAGAGGCTTGCATCATATCTTCTTGGATGGTTATTTTCATTTGGCTATAAGGTCTCAGCGATATTGTTCTAGATCTATAGATCTATTGTACCAAGTTCTTCTACTATTATCATTAAAATCAGATTTGAGGCATTTTTGGTTATTCCTTGTGTTGTTGGTCTTGTAACTTAATGAGGTATGTTCCATTGCTACATATATTTGATTATTTCTGCAAACACACATTAAAATCATCAGTATAAACCCTAGAGCAACCTAAAATACCATAACCAACAAAGTGTTTGACGAAATGCTACAACTAGAAACAATTTAAAATTCCTGCAAAACATGATGTTCCTGACATCTTGGATTGGGAACATTACAATTTGATAAAAAAATAATAGTATATGCTAAGAATCCATATCATTCCTCCCAACAATAAAAACATTGGCCTCTAATTATTTCAGAATAGGGGGGAATTTTTGTTGCATTTTATGTTGAGAAATTCAATGAGCATGATGTGGTAGATGAACTTTATTATCAACGAGGTAGGAAGTAGTGGATCCGTAGTGAGTTTGAAAATTATGCATGTAAAAAACTTGATTTCCAATGAGTGGAAGCTAAAACATATAGAATAATATCTGCAAGATTAGTGGTAAGGATCATTGTCTCCAATGTTGACTCATGATATGGTTTGAGAAAATCAACATTAATGACATCATGGGTTCCCAAGTGAGCTAGAAGATAAAGGTGAAAATAATTCTCAGAGATTTATTGGAGGATGGAAAAGGGGCCATACCAAATGGGTTTTACCTTACAATATGCTTTGTATTAAAACCGACATTTGTCCAAATATAACTAAAATTTATCACCGACTTGAAAATGGTGTTGTACACAATGTTGATCCATAAGTTGTTTCTTATTTTCTTAAGTCTTATGAAGAATATAGATGGATTTGTCTTGGATAGATTGCAAACATTTTTGAATTTTTTTTATCTTCCTTACCTTTCTCTTTGTGAATATGTTATGCAATTGGAAAAGGCAAGGACAGAGGCATTTCATACGAAGCCAAAGGATGAAAACCAAGATAGACCTCAAATGGAGACTGACTTATGGAAGAGTAAATTTCTTGGTTATATGTATGCTCAATGTGGGTAAGACTCAAATTCCACTTTTCTAGAGAAGCGTGATGATAAATTCAAAAAATTTGGACTAAGGTAAGATTAACAACTTTGGTTTTACCATCAGTTTGTGAATTAAAGGAAATTCTAAAATAAAGAGAATTTCCTAATATTTCCCAAAGGGAATGCCAAAAATGGCCCAAAAATATTGAATCATGATAAGACAAAATATTGGTTGAGAGACCAAAGGATCACTAAACAAAGTGAAATAATAGTTTGTCCAAGTCACTCATAGAACTAGTTTTGAGATCAGGATTGAACTTAACAATTTTAATGAATAAATCAGCACCTGTAAAAATGCATTCATGGATTCACAAATTGATGGGAAAGCTACAAACTAGGTCAATGGAAATTCTCGTCCATGGATGAATAGGAAAGGGTAAAGGGAAACTCAAACCAAGATTTCTGTTAGCTAGTTTGGATTGACAACAAACTACACAACACCTCTAAAAATGAAGAACATCCCATTGCATGTGATACCATTAGAAGAAACATTGTAGATGATGAAGAGTTTTATTCTTTCCAAAGTGGCCACCATAGATATTAGAATGTGCCTCTTTGAGAAGATAATAATATTGATCATGGGATACACACAACTTATCATATTTGTACAATAATCCTTCCTTAATATGAAAATCTTGGAAATCAACTAAGTTTGAAAATTCTAGTAAATGGAGACCTTTGTAAACTTTCCCAAAATCTAAACCATCTAGATACTATAAAGTCCAAGTTTGGAATCTAAGATGTGAAGTGGTGACAACAATGAAGGCATGAATTAAAGGAGGTCGACTCAAACAATATTCCATCATATATGTATTTCCATTTTTGTACTTGATAAAAAAATGAAACATGTGCAAATAGGATGCCCATTTCATATGCCCATATTATTCAATTTTGTTTTGGGATTGAAGAAATCGAAATGGTAATTGATCATTATGCTCAATGGTTTATTTTCCCATAATATAATGTATCTAGTATTTGATATCTTAAACCTATGCATACAACTCTTTATCATAAGTGGATTAGTTTATTTTGGCTTCTAAAAGGGTTTCTGAATGATAAGCCACATGATGACCATTTTGCATTAAAGCTATTGCAAGTGCAAATTCTAGAGCATCAGTCTCAATTTCAAAAGGTTTTGATAGAATGAGAAAAACAAGTATAGGTGAGAAAAACAAGTTTTTATTTTAAATGTATTAAAATAATGAGAATGATCCTCTGTCTATTGAAAATAAACATTGTTCTTTGTCAACTGATGCAAAGGCAAGGCAATTTAAAAAAAATAGGAATGCACTTATGGTAGAAGTTTACAAGAGCAATAAAAATCCTAAACTCGATGTGAGTGGAAGGAATAGGATAATTGGGGAGAGATTAAACCTTAGTAGGATCCACCCTAATTCCATGTGCATTAATGATAAAACGAAGATAACATATTTATGTTTGAGAAAAATAGCACTTAGATAAATCAACATACAAATGATTTTGTTGAAGTATGAGAAGAACCTATTCCAAATGTTGGAGATATTCCTTCCACATTCTAGAGAAGACACAAATTATCTAAATAGATGATAACAAATTGATCAAGGAAATCCAATTTGGTTTTAAAATTTGTTTTCCTAGAATCTTATGCTTGAATACTGACCCGATGATGTCCACTTTTAAGATCAATTTTAGTGAAGAATAATGCACCCTAAAGTTGATGAAGAAAAACATCAATGGGATGAGTGGATATCAACTAATGCACCCTAAAGTTCCATATTTCTTAATTACAATAAAGATTGGTGATTCAAAAGAAGAGATACTTGGCTTTATGGAACCTTTTATAAAATAAATCCTAAATTTTCCTTTTAATTTCATCACTTTGAATCATTGAAGTGTGATATAATGGGGAATTGCGAAGAGAGATTGAGAAGAAGATAATTTCTATGATTGATATATATATATATATATACCAAGACTTATAAGTTCTTCAAATAAATTCAAATAAGACTACAAAATATTATTAAGGTTTGCATGTTGTGTAGACACTATGGTATTTTCTTTGCTTTCATGAGATTGGTATCTCGAGAAGATTAATGCTAATGGTGTTGCTTGATTAATTTCTTTACATGTCTTATTTTTTTGTTTGTTAGTTTGTCCGTGACATGTGGGACTAACCTATGGCTAAGAAACCGCGACTCAAGGGCATCGAAGCCATCAAAATCACTCGGGGATCGCACCCGGCCTGAGCCACACCAACCCTTAACATGGCTGGATTTTTTGTCCCCACAGGTTTCGAATCGGTGACTTAACATCACACTCCGTCACCAACTGTCCTACACCTCGTGGACTTCTTTACATGTTTTCTTGAGAGTGAGTATTAAATTAGTTGTTTTTTATGTGCTTATTATTAGGTACTTTTTAGAAATTTTTTCTAGTGTATATGTATTGTGTTAAGACCTAGAAAAAGCCCCATGTTATGTATAAAACCCGTTATTAAGATCTAGATATTGAATTATTACATTTATAGTGCTATATTTGTATGTCATATAGAGCCCTTCCTTAT
>SNQJ01S0041498.1:23704-37757 GCA_010110895.2 Picea sitchensis
TGAATCAGTAATGAGAAATTTTACCACTGGTAATCCTTTTAATCACTTCCAATTACAATGTGTGTTCTTTTTCCTTTTGATTAATGTTCAATGGTTTATCTTTATCATTCAATACATCATCAACATTGTATCAAAGAATCATATAATCATCATCAATGCATAATAAACAATGAGACACACATTCACACAATCACAATACACCAATATTTTACGTGGAAACCCAATGCAGGAGAAAATAACTAAATTATTTTCTAATATGTCAATATAATTACATTCATTAGAAACTCCAACTTCCTTATTTTCCATTTTCAATTGGAAGGAGGATCCAACCCCCTAGTTTTTAGGCTACAACCTGAGGGAAGCTCCAACTCCCCAATTCTTTGGTTCTAACCAGAAGGAGGCTACAACCCCCTAGTTCTCTTTCTACAAATAAAAGGTGGCTCCAAATACCTTTCCTTTCCTTGTCCTGCTGCCCAAAAGTATAATTATAGACAACCTGTCACTACCACTGAATATGTCACTGTCCCTTTCACTGGACTGATATAACAATACCATCAACCTGTAACCTGTACAGAAAAGCCTATAACAACACCTGTGCTAATAACCTATACCAAACCTATACCATAAAACCGATACCGATACATGTGCCAATAACCTATACCAAACCTGTAACATACAACCTATACCAAAACCTGTACCAATAATCTGTACCATACAACCTGTAACATCAATCTGTCATATCAATCCAACTCTCAACCATATACTCAATACCACTAATATGTGCTTCTCATATCATGAAAATAAATGTATTACACATCATCCAAACCATAAATGAAGATCACCACAAGGATCTCCAACTAGATCTCCAAAAATGCCTTAATGTACCAAACATGCACCAACCATGTATCAATGATAAATCAAGGTATGTATCATCAAGGTTTTACAATATCACAACAACATCTACCTCCTGTATATGTATCAAGTATGCATCAATAATATATGTCATACATGTATAAGTACCATCAACAAGGTGTATTATCAAGATGTTCCAATTATGTGTAGAACCCTAATTTTTATACAGCCATAACTTATACCAATATAATCAATACTACATCTCTACAAAAATTCCTCAATCATGTCCCACATGATCCATAACATACATCAAAAAAATACTCAAGGATTTGTGCTAAATACCTCCAACACATGTACCAGTTGTATGCCTCAACATATATGATATATGCATCAATTACAAACAACAACAACATCTCAAAGGCTATTGCCTAGCTCTCAAAACCATATCTCATACAATATTTTTCCTCTATGTGAAATATCTCACAACTAACCCTCAACCATACATCAAAATATATGCCAATATGAACAAAAAATACACCAACAATATACACCAGTAGATCTTACTCAAAAACAAGTGCTAAACCTCCAAGAGGGAATTTAGCAAACTTGTCAAGAAAAACCCTCAACAAATCACATAGATACAACTCAAGACAAAAACATTAACATACCTCTTACTTTTTTGTAGCTATGGATCAATTACAGATTTGTTATTGTAGTTGTGATTCTGTTGATGTGATTTTTCTGTCGCAATTTTGATACCTATGCAACAATGAAAAATTTGACGTCTCTTTGCTTCACTTCCTTAGATTTGCGTAGCTTCATATGTGAAAATGAAAGCCTACAAATAACCTTTCACAAATAATATTCAATGAATTTCAAAATAAAGGCAAATGACAGAGACTTGTCCTTTCCTTTATACTATTCATGTCTTCCTCTAGAAGTTTCCTTGCAACAACTTTACCCCTTTCTCCATATTCTAGGGTTAACCCATTAACCCACTTTTTCCACTTAACCACTTTGAATAATCAACCTTTTTCCACTTATCTTAATCACTTTCCTTAAATAATCAATCCATAATTATTTGTGCAACTACTTTACCAAATCTTACATAACCCATTTTGATTAATCAAGATTTGTCCACTTAACCATTATTCGGTGCAACTAATTTACCTTTAATTTATTTATTTAATGCAACCACTTTGATTCTCAAACTTCTCCATGAATTTCTAGGATATTCTAGAATACTTGACTTCCTCTTTGACCTTCTAGTGACTTCTAGAATATTCTATCAAGGTCCTCTAACATTTCAAGGTCATATCTACCAAACTGCAAGGAACTGTGTGATGTACCATATTTCACCAGAAATGACATGAAATGTACTTTCAATATATACACACATCACTTTCATATAAAATTATATTCATATCTTTATTCCATTATCAAACCTCTCTTACATTTCCACTACCGGAATTCGATACCAGAATTCATCAAGTGTATCCATCTCAATTTTTTACATCAACCAACATCAATGACAACTAACATAACCACAATAACAATCATGCATATGATAATCAAATGTCGAACAATTTCAACCATGTCTCTGGGACTTTTCTAAGGTTTGAAATCAATATCTATGGGTTGACATCAATGACAACCAACTCTCTAAACCAACTATCCAACAATCTCCTGCTTTGGCATTGATGGCAACACTAACGACATGTATTGATGGAAACACTCTAATGCAACCCTGATGGAATGTCAACACACATGTTTATTGTTATTTATCTCTCCCTCATCACATATGCTCATGCTTCTTCATGACTTCTTGCCATTTCTTTATCTCTCCCACTTTGACATCAATGGAAAAGGTTATCTCCTCTCGGGGATACTCCCTTTATCTGAATTTTCTTGTGTGGGATGCTCCCCCTGTCTAAATTTTCCTTGGGGATGCTCCCCCTATCTACATGCTACATACACTTCTTTACTTTCTGGATCCTTTTTTCTCTCTCCCCTTTGATAGCATAAGAGTGACTCTCTTTGGGGATGCTCCCCCTGACTATATGCTTCTGATCTAAAATCAGTGTCAGATGATGATATTTCTATCTGTCTTCGTTATTCTTTGTTCTTGGAGATTTAGTCCATTGGATCTTCCTCTTGTAAATCAATTGACATACATGCAAATTATTCAAAATATTTTTTAAGAATTCAAATAATTATCCATTGTATTTGAATTAGTCTATGAACTAATATGTGAACCCATCTCTAAATAAATCTCTAAAATAATAGCTGAACCAATCTTTCCTAAACTTATGCACTCATCTATTGAAACATATTTGTATAACCAATCCATATATGTCCATGTGACCCATACTGTACCTATAAAACTTTGTTTCTCAACTGTCCATAATACTGACCCATCTGTCATTGTACTATTCTGTCTCTCTAAATATGCTACTGATCATCATATACTTGTATTTCATACTAGAACCTGTTCCTTAATGAATCACTTTGTCATCTTGTATCTCAACCATGGAACCATTCTAAATCAAATATCTGTAGTATTATTCTGAAATACTTCATGTTGTATGAAGGATAGAGCACTGAACTACAAAAACTACTGCATAGACTCCCCCTGTTAAATATTCATATTAACTGGGAGTCTCCAAGCCGGACGACTCATAACAATGGAGGAATGCTCCCTAAAGTAGAGTAGTATTATTCACCATCTGTTGACTCATCACCTTTTTGAATGTTGACTTCTTTGTTTCTACTCATGGACTCATCATGATCTTGCACTACAAATCCTTAAAGTATGATCTCTCGAACTTGCTCTTTCTTTACCTACTTTGAATTATGATCTTGCATTACTATGTGTCATGATACTGTGATTTTTGGGACTTGTTATTTCTTTTCCTACCTTTCTTGTCTTTCACATATTATTGCCAATCTTGTGATTTTTGTTACATTTTATTCTTGTCCTTATTTCCTTCTCCAATCCTTCATGTATCCAATATCTGTGTTTTATTTCATGGAAGGCTCTATCATTCTTATGCAATTTCTATCATGCTCTATGATGGAAGGCTCTATCATGATCTTGCATAAAATAAAATCACAAAATTCAAGGGGATAAATATCACACAATATCTCATCCTCAAGGGGATTGATTCCATAGGGAAGTCGACACTATTGGATAACACAAAGATCTCGTGGAGCCACATGATGGTGTAGTGTTTTGGGTGTGGTGTCATCGACATGTCCAAATTATTGACAATATATGCTGAGATCAGATTCTTTTGGCTTCCGATATTGACAATGAACTGCAATGGATTACCCTTCACCCACATCCGTGAGTGAAAATGGTGCTCACCTTACTTCTGTTCTTTTGGTTCACTTGGTTGGACCTTTGTGGTAGCGATAATGGCACTGGGTTTTGCATCAATGATCTATTTCCCCTTGTACAAATCTGATTCAGAGCTATAAGTTGCGTTTTATTATGGGGATTTCATCTCGGCCAACAATGACTTCTTCGAGCGACATTCATCAGTGTTATGGCAGGGGATTTTATGCAATTCACACCACTTCTTAGTGTCTTTATTTCTCTTCTCAATACCCTTATTTGTTTTCATCTTGAATTGGTTGTCATGATGAGGTCCATGATTTCTCTATCCTTTGTTCTGTGGGTTGGGGATGCCTTTTTCGTGCTTCTTCTTTGAGGAATTTTCATATCCAAACTCTCGCTTCTTGTGTTTAAATTTCTACTTGATTTTGACATCGTATCGATAATCCATGCCCAATGATGAGATGTCCAGAAACGTCATTTATATTTGGATGTATCTATGTAGAATACTATGGTACTTGAGCACTAGATGTTGTTTGGAGTCTTTTATACCCAACTTGGTGTGCAGTGTATGGAATATATTTGTGAACTCTTGTAGTTTCTGGTCCCTTTCTTGTCACAACGTGTTTCATCTCGTGTACTTGTCATCGTAGATTCCAATAGAGTAGTATTATTCCTTAATAACATCCCTGAAACAATCCCAAGTTGGTGCGACCAAACATATTATAGATTCATCAGTGGTCCTTTTCTCATAGTAAGTCTCCCACCAATCCTTGACATGGGGGACAACCTTAAGGAGTGAAAAGGTAATCTTTTCTATATCGGAAAAATTATGGACCAAAAAATACCCTTCTAGTAGATTCAACCATTTATCTAGAGAATCCACATCTATCTTACATTAAAATATATGAATATCGAAATTCACTTGTATCTTGAAGGGGGCGATGCCTCCAAAGTGGTCGCTTGATGAAGGTGCATCAAATGTTGATATCCATTGAAGGATCCGTGTAAAATTATCCATTATCTCGTTCCTTTGTCATGTGGGGGATTCCTTGAGAAATAATTAAAAGGATATCTTGCTCCCTCATCTCTCTTTTCTTCTACCAACATAGGCCATTAGGGTTGGAGAGGATGGTATTCCAAGGGCTCAACTACTTTGAGTCCCAAATCCTTATACCCTGACCTCATTCGGGACATGCACATAGAAATAAATAAAGATCACACCGTTCTGATACCACCGATTTGGATTTATAAATGGAATGAAATGGAATACATATGTATAACAAATAAACACACAGACATACATTAAAACTTGAATTCTATTAATAAAGAGAACATGTTGAAACTGTAAAATGTAGAATGAAACAAACTTGCTCGAATGGTGGCATATTGTCTCTGAGAAGAGATGTGATGGATACGCTCATTCACAAGAAGATAAGTACAATGAGGCTCTAAATGATTTTTTAACATAAAAAATTAATGATAAAACCCTAAAAATCCAAAACCCTAACCATAGGAGATGAAACGTTAAAAGGTTTGTGGGCCCCCATGGGGGTAGTTGATACATCAACTTCCAGAGGGCGTAAAATTTTCATATAAAATTTGTTTGGGGTGCTCGATACATCGTTGGAAAGGTATATTGAAGGAGTACACATTATGTTCATCTTATCATTTTTCTATGGGTACATTTTGGGTGTTGTCGAGCCAAAATAACATCATTTAGGGCCTCAAAACAACACTGGAAGTTTGGGACCTGAAAAAACTAAAAAAACTACCAAAATGGAAAATTGTTCTTTGAGCTAGTGGAATAGGTGGATGGAAACCAATATCAACCTATATCAGTCCTACCCCTTAGGAAGAAATGGTCCTCATTTCATTGATCACCCCCATCAGATGGGGGAACTTCTGTTGAACTTTGTCCTAGGTGAGACACTTTCCTTGGTACAGGAGTTTCCCTACTTTGAGAACCTCATAAAACTGGATCCTTTGTTGGTGAGTGCCCTTAATCCTAGTCTCCTTGATCTGATCAATGGCTACCTATTCCATGCACTCAGGGTTGAGCTCTTTTGGTGTCAACTTCTTTGCAATATCTGATGTGTCCAATAATGGTGGGAAGTATGGAAAAAGGAGGACCACATTGAACATTGGGTGCAGGCCAAGGAAGGGGAGAATACTTAACTAAAAAGCATTGTCACCCACAACCTTGGTGATGCTGTAAATTCCATATAAAAGTGAAAAAATGTTTCTATGGGGCATTTCAAGGAACTCTTTTTGCAAATGTAACCAAACCTTTTCTCCCACCTCAAACTTGTGTGGCACTTGGTGTTGATCATGGGGCTACTTGTACTTAACATTGTCTTTATACAAAAATTCATGGACTTGTTGGAGGATTTGCTAAATTATTTCAATGAACTTGGTGTATTTTTTAGCCTTAGAATGAACATGGGATGATTCTTCCTATGTGGTTGCAAGGGGAAGTGTGACATCAATGGGACCCAATGTTTGAAATCCTAGCCCCACCTAAAAGGGGATATGTCTAGTCGAGCTATGGAGATATATATTGTAGTTGGGTTGAACATAGGGGAGACTATCATCCCATGTGCTTGGATGCTTGGAGTTGTACATACATAAGATATAAACAATCATTCGATTGAGAACCTTTTTCTAGACATCAGTTTGGGGGTGGAAGGAAGTGGATTTGGTGAGCTTGGTGTTCAACAATGAATAGAGGCTTGACTAAAATGTTCTAAGGAAACTAATGTCCCAATTTGAGATGATGGTTAGTGCTATACCAAAATGCACCAACACTTGTTTGAATAAAATCTTAGCAATGGCCTCTGTTGTGATACTCTTCTTATAGGCTTTCAGAATGACCATGTTAGAAAACCGATCGACAACCACAAAAACATAGTCATTTCATTGCTTGGTTGAAGGAAGTAAAAGAATGTAGTCCATCAAAATGGATTCCTAGGACATGTCGGGAGTAGGAAGAGGGGTGTACATGCCTTGCTTCTTAGTGGATGGTTTTGAAATGGTGCAAGTAGTGCAAGAACTAATATACTTGATGACATCCCATTGAAGTTTCAACCAATAGAAATTCTTATGTAGTAAGGCCATGGTATTTTCCATGCCAAAATGTCCTACCATGTGACTGTAGTGATATTTCCAAATTAGCTTTGCACGCTTGCTTGAAGGAACACAAAGGTGGCCCATATCTTGTAATATTCTACCCTGAAGGTGAAACTCAGTGACAACTGTGCTTGTTCCCAACAACTGGTATGTGGTAGAGAATTCAGGTTCTCCCTTGTAGATTTGGGGCCACTCAAAGGCCTCATGTCTATAGGAGTGGAGCATTGTGGTTAGGGAGGAAATTGGAGGTCGACTGAGGAATTCAATGATATGATTGGTGCTCCCTGTATTATATCTGATGTTGATATGGAACTGCTGCAATTACGTGGACCACTTTTTATGGAAGTCATTCTGCAATTTTCCTTGTGTCTATATGAACTACAGAGGCTTGTGATTAGTGTGGATGACTATCACCTTCCCAAGAATCTAATGCTTCCACTGGAAACAATATTGTACAATGGAAAACATTTATTTTTCATAGGTGGGGTACTTATGGATGACATCTGATAGTGTCACATTATGATATGCCATTGGATGACCATGTTGAGTGAGAAATGCGCCCACAACATGTTCTGAAGAATCGATATCGATCTCGAAAGGTTGCTACAAATCAGGTAAGGAGAGTACTAGGGTTGAGCACAAGCGATTTTTTACATCATCAAATTCTTGTTGTTGTGACTTTCCCCCAAAAAGATTCTCCTTTCCACCACCCTTGGTCACTTGGATGAGGGCCCATGCAATATGGGAGAATCCCAACATGAACCTCTGATAGAAGTTGGAAATTCCTAAGAAACTATGAAGTTCTTTCATTTTGGTCGGGGATGTACAGTCACAAATGACCTCGATATTAGCTATATCTACATGCACACCATTCTCATAAAAAATGTACAGTAGGTATTGGACCTTGTTCATGTTGAAGGATCATTTTTCCAAGTTAGCATAGAGCCTCTGTTGTCGCAAAGTGTGAAGGACCTACTGAATATGCTGCAAGTGTTCTACCCATGTCTTTCTAAAGATGAGGATGTCATCCAGATATACCACCATAAAAGAATTGGTGAAGGGTCAAAATATATCGTCCATCAACCTCACAAAATTTGTTGGAGCATTTGTTAAACCAAAGGGAATGACTATCCATTCGAAAAGATCTTCTTTGGACTTGAATTTTTTTTCCATACATCAGTGTATTCTATTAGGACCTGGTCGTAGATAAACTTTAGATCAATATTGCTGAATTACTTGTCTCCCTTGATCTAGTCAAGAAGGTCGTCAATTCATGGAATTGGGTACCAATTTCTTACTGTGATTTTTTTAGGGCCCTGTAGTCAATACAAAGTCACTGGGTCCCATATTTCTTTTGCACGAGTATAATTAGGCTTCTGTAGGGTGTGGAGTTGGGTCATATGTGCCCCTTTTGAGGAAAATCTTGAATATGGAGCTTGATTCCCTCATTTTCCATCAGAGAGCAACGCTATACTGGCCCATTGGGTAGCAATGCACCGAGGGTTAGATCGATTGAATGCTTTAATTGATAGTGCAGTGGTACCCCAATGGGTGAGGATAAGGTATCTTTGTATTCTTCCATGATATTTTACACATGCTTCTTCTACGTGAAGAGGCCCTGTGTAGAAGCCATGTATGTGGAGGTGACCTTCTGTTCACTTTGAGAGAGAAGCATGAAGAAGAAAATTTTCTCAATCTGGGAAATGACCTTCCTGCATTGCTTAGCAAAGATCAAAGAAATGGTGGTAGGAGGAGCTACCTCTGGTATCTTGTACAATTGTATACCCAAAGTAATAATAACACTACAAGTTATAGAATCATATACAACATGACATTTCCACATGTATGGTTGGACTAAATGAACATCACAAACTTTAAGGGGGGGAATATCACACAATATCTCATTTTTGAAGGGATTGATGTCATAGGGAAGGAAACACTGCTAGCTAAAACAAATATCTCTCCCTTGGTAGGTCCAAAATTTTAATGACCTCTGTTTAGATCAGGTTCTTTTGTATTCCACTATCGAAAATGAAGTGCAACAGAGTAACCTTCACCCATATTGTGAGTGAAAAAGGTGCTCATGTTCCTCTAGTTCTTCTAGTTCACTTGGCTGGACCTTAGTGGTAGTGGCAGTGGAACTGGGTTCTGTATCACTAATCCACTTCCCCTTGTCTAGATCTAATTCAAAGTCTGAACCTACCTCTAACTCTTAGGATTTCATATCAGCCACTAACGACTACTTCAAGCTACATTCATTGGTGTTATGCCAGGGGATTTTATGGAAGTCACACCACTTCCTAGTGTCTTTCTTCGTCTTATCATTACCATTATTTATTTGCATCTTGGAATGGTTGTCCTGATGGGGTCCATCCTTTATCTATCCTTTGTTTTGTGGTTTGGGGCCCCCTTTTCCTTGCTTATTCTATGAGGAATTTGTAGATCGAAACTCCTTCTTCTTCTTTTTAAATTTCTTCTTGATTTTGACAACATATGAATAATTCATGTCAAGTGATGATATATCTAGAAACTCCATTTCTATTTGGATATATCTATGCAGACTGTTGCAGTACTTGATCACCATATGTCATTTGGATTCTTTGATACCCATATTGGTGCACATGGCATGGAATATATTTGTGAAATCTCACACTATTTGGTCTCTTTCTTGTCGCAGTGACATTGTCCATCTCGTGTATTGGTCATTGTATCTTCCAATAGGGTAAGTATTGTTCCTTAATAACATCCCTAAAAGAATCCCAAGTGGGTGCAACAAAAAAAATTGTAGATTCCTTAGTGTCCCTTTGGTCACAGTAAGTCGCCCACCAATCCTTGACATGGGGTATAGCCTTAAGGAGTGAAAATGTAATCTTTTCTCTATAAGAAAAATTATGGACCAAAAAATACCCTTCTAGTAGATTCAACCATTTCTCTAGGGCATCTACATCTGTCTAACCTTCAAATAAAGGAATATAAAAACTCACTTATACCTTGAAGGGGGAAGTGCCTCCAAAGTGATCACTTGATGAAGATTCATCAATTGTTGACAATCGTCGAAGGATCTGTGAAATTTTTTCCATCATCACATTCCTCTGTCATGTGAGGGATTCCTCGAGAAATAATTTAAAAGGATCACCTTATCCCTTGTGTATATTTCCATCCTCCATCAAAGGATGTTGGGGTGGGATAGGATGGTATTTCAAGGGCTCAACTACTTTGAGTCCCAAATCCTTGTATCCTGTCTTAGTTGGGGACATGCACAGAGAAACAAATAAAGAGAAGATCGATATGATACCAATGATAAAAATTTATAAATGGAAAAAAATGAAATACAATTGTATAACAAATAAAAAAACATAGATACAGTAAAAATTGGCTTCTATTAATAAAGAGAACATGCTGAAAATTTAAAATCCGGAATGAAACAAACTTGCTCAAATGGTGGCAGCTTATCTCTAAGAAGAGATGTGAGGACTATGCTCATTCGCAAGAAGATGAGTAAAATGAGGCTACAAAGGATTTTTTAACATAAAACATAAATGAGAAAAACCTAAACATACAAAACCCTAACCTCAAGAGATGAAACACCAAAAGGTTTGTGGGCCCCAATGGGGGTAGTTGATATGTCAACATCCCAAGGGCGTAAATTTTGCATACAATCTTCATTTGGGGTGCTCGATACACCATTGGAAAGGTCTATATGAGGATTAAAAATTTCATTTAGCCTATCATATTCCTTTTGGTATATGTTAGACACTGTCGAAGTAAAAAACATCATTTAGGGTCTCAAAACAACCCAGAAGTTTCGGACCCTAAAAAATTGTAAAAGAACTGCCAAAATGGAAAATTGTTCTTTGATCTAGTGGAATACGTGGGTGGAAACCGATATCCACCTAGATCAAAACACGAACACTCAAGGGTATCCATGGCCTCTAAGTGGGGATTTTGTCACCATTTAGATTTTTTGAGCACTAAGTGTGGTTTTTAAGGCCCTAGACATGGTCACTGGAGAAAAATTAGGCATGAAGCTCTAAATGAGGCTTGTAGGAATTCAAGGACAACACCAATGAATTAAACCACCACACATGACCTATTAAGGGTATCCTTTGCATGTATGGGGATATGAGCACCATTTTTATTTTTTGAGCACTTTGTATGGGTGTTCAGGCCTTGGACATGGACACGAGAAGAAAATTGGAACTTAAGTAATACATGATGCTTCTATGTATTTAGGGATAAGAAATACATGTCCTTCAACCACCAAAAATGACCCACCACGGTATTCCTTCACATTTGAGCGGGGACATATGTGCCATTTAGATGTTTAAACAATGGGTATCAAGGCCCTATACATGGCCTAGGGAGGGAATCAAATACTTTTACCCTAACTTCTAGTCACCCAAGAATTGCAATGATGCTCTAGGACCCCTATCATGGCCCATTATCTTTACTAAGAACCACTAGGACATAAGTCCCTAGATCGTACACCTAAACATACTCATCTATAATACACCAATCACCAAAGTTATTCCCATATACCACTCATAGGTAAACAATTCCCTCTATATGACATCTTTGGTGGTTTAGGACCTCATGCATGTCCCATGAGATACAAAAAAACTCTTGGGGATTAATTCCTTGGGTTTTTGCATTGAAAAATCTCATGAGGACATGAGGCCCATCAATTTTACTCAAAATGTCAAAGTTGTGCATGTATCCCACTAATAGGGAAATAATTCCAACTATAATGAATTTATGGTAGTTTTGAGTTATGTGCATGATCCATGAGCACTATAGGAATCTATTAGGGCTCATATATTTAGATTGTCGTCCTAAACCATGAAATAGACCACAAGAGCCATCCTTTCTACAAAAAATGTCAAACTCTTAACCATATCCTAATTATAGGCCAAATATTACATTCTATAACTCTATGGATATTTGGACCTTATGCATGGGCTATGAATCATAGACGGAAATATTATGACATATTCCCCTAATTTATATATGTAAATGATGTCCCAAGACACACAAACTAACCATGTTTCTCCAAAGTTAAAAAATCATCTGATAGGGATAATATTCCCTCTATAAGGTAATTTTGGTTGTTTAGGGACCTATTTATGGCCCATGATATGTACAATTACCTCTTAATATCTAACTCCCTAGTTTTCATAATTAAAATATGCCCTAGCCTATGTGACCCAACAATTTTATGCCAAACATAAAAAGTTTTCTCATATTGAACTTGTAGGCCAATAATTTCCTTTATGGGGACTTTGTGTTGTTTTTGGGCCCTCTGGATGTCTTATGAGCCATAAAAGTAATTATTGGAGCATAAGTGTCTAGTTTTTCATCACCAAACAAAAAGTGTAAACTTGAGACTGACACTTGGTGCACCAATCATCAAAATAATTTCCATATATTACTTGCAAGTCAACTATTCCATTTATAGGTCCCTTATGATCATTTAGGGATAGGTGCATGGGTTGTGAGATATAAAAGTAAATGTAAGTGAACGATTCATCAATATTTTCCTTGTACCATGCTCCAAGAAATGGGACCCTTCCCTAATTTGAAAAATATTATAATTATGCCCATGTCCTACACATACACCAAATATTACCTCTATAGGATCTCTATGGTGGTTCATGGCCCATGCATGGGCACTATAGAGTTTGTTTATATCATGATAAGAATGACAAAGAGTTAGTTTAAATATCTTAATAAGAATCCAAACATTATCCCTATAAGGTATCAATGGTGGCTTGAGGTCTTGTGTAGAGCCCATGAAGTCCAAAAGCAACTCTCTCTCTCTATATATATATGAGCCATATATTGAGAATGAAACTCATCCTTGTCATTCCAAATGTTGAAATATAATCCATATCCTACACATAGGAGAAGGATTCCATTTATAGGGCTTTCATCATGGTATGGGCCCCATACATGGTCCATGAGACTTAAAAGAAATTAATAGGGACGACGCCCTTGGTTTGTGGAGAGAAAACCACGAAAATCATGCTTATATCCCATTTGTAGATTAAATGTTCCATATATTGATATTTTCTGATAGCTTATATGTACCCTTTCATAGTTAATGAGTGTTAGAAGTGACTATGAGGGATTAAGTCTATCGTTATTGGCACTAAAGTAATAATTTTTAATCAAACCCTGAAATCATCCATAAATAATATTTATTAATAACACATGGATAAATTTCTAGATGAGAAGAACATGTGCATGTGTAATGTATGAAGTAACATTAAATTTAATTAAAGGAAATGTGCATTCATTTTGTTGAATTAAAAATATTTTTATTCCTTTCACCTACCTTGTTTGAACCAAGATTTTTCAAATTTGTTCACATTTTAATTTTTCATTGACTTGAGGAGGTTACTTAATATTGGATTGCATCTCAAAGGTCCATCAACTTCATGCATTCACTCTAATGCTTTAATTTTTTAAAATCATTAATAAATAATAAAATTTTTGAAATAAGAAATGTTAATTATGAAAAATAATTCAATAGAATAAAACATTTACATTAAAATTTCCAAATTATTTTTTTTAAATTATTTGTGGATCAAACAAATTTTTTTTATGTTAAAGATAATACAATTGAACATCCAACCATAAAAATATTTATCTTTGTCAAATTTATTTTAATTTTTTGATGATGATGATGATGATGATGATGATGATGATGATGATGATGATGATGATGATGATGAT
>SNQJ01S0041498.1:37807-59276 GCA_010110895.2 Picea sitchensis
ATGATGATGAACGTCCACTAAGACCAGATTGGTCTATCATACCTTAGGAGGGTAAGTGATTACTTATTCTTCTTTAAAATTTTGTTTCTATGCTCGAAAAGCATTAAGAGAAGCTTTCCAAGATCACCATACTTTTGTTGAGTTAAGAGGTTAGGAAAGTTGGTAGTGTGACAAATATTTTGAAAATGAGATCTAATATGGGTATATGTTGGACAATATAAGAGAAAGTGCTTTTCATCTTCAACATTCTTAGTGTCACAAAGGTGACACACTCTTTCATCCCATGCCATTTTAGGAATTGACCAACGCCCAGTTTCACTATGGAGCTTGTGAGAGTTTGTTCTTATCTTCACAATGTTTTTTTTTCTTTACACTTGGAAAAGAAGATAGATAATTTTGATCTTCTAGAGTAGGGTTGATTACATCTTTATAATACCTTAATTTTCTTTTTTCCTCTAACTCTTTATCACACCACATTTTCTCCTTAAATTTTGATTTGATGTTTTTTTTTAATAATATCTTTATTCTACAAAATGTTGTCTTCCATGATTCCCCAATAGTTTAGCCAAGACCCGTCATCTTTATGCCATCCTCGCTTGAGTCGATGGTGGTTATGGCTCAATTTGGAAGCAATTTTAGGAAGCCTATTGTCTTCCATGTTGTTTAAGTTGTTCTTATACATTAGATATCTAGTCATATCCATGCTCTCAATGGGGGAGAGACTTGTTTCTAAGAGGAGGAGGGGATAGGGCATATTTCCTTTAATTTTGAGATTATAGGTTATAAAATTCTTTTATATTTCATCTATCGTTTTCCAAGATTCACGAGAGATACTATAGCCCCAGAATTCACATCCATAAATAATAAAAAGTGTAACAAGAGTCTCAAGTAGGAGTTTCTTTTTATCCCAAATCCAAAGATCAACTGATTTACAATTGTTTTCAAGCCCATAATAAGCTTTCCATCCCCCAATAATCCTTTTCTCAATGCTATAATTCCAATTGAGCTTGTGGTGAATATAAATTCCAAGATATTTGTATGAAGTCACTTCCTCCAAGTTGTTGTTTTCATATATGAATGTATCTTAAGGGATCTTATTGTATTTAATAATCATGACCTTAGTCTTATTAGTATTAACAATCATACCCATATTTGAGCAAAAATCCTTGAGGATTCTTAGTTGGTTTTCAAGATTACGTGGACTCCTTTCCATAAGAACGATATCATTGGCATAAAGAAGAAGATTGATGACTATACCAGTGAGGGTAGGGCCGACACAACCTTCTTTTTCCAAGCAATCTTCTAACTTGTCAATGTATATGCCAAAAAGGGTAGGGGACAAGGGACAACCTTGTTTGACTCTGATATTGTAGTTAATCTCTTTTGACCAGCCCTCAATGTTTTTAAAATTAGAAATAATGTTCTCATACATCCTTATTGAAGCATCCCTCAACTCGGGAGGCACTTTTATCTCTTCCAACCTATTCCAAAGGTTTTTCCTAGCAACCATGTCAAAGGATTTTCTAAAGTCAACAAAACAACATAAAATATTGGTTTTAGTATTTCATAACTCCTCTGCAATGATCATAAAGGTAACGAGATGGTCCACAGATGAATGCTATCTCCTAAACCCAGCTTGGCCTTTATCTCTTTTACCATGAATTTCTAGGGAAAGGCTAATCTTCTTTTCCAAAATAATTCCATAAATCTTGGCTAAAATCAGGCTAATCATAATGGTCCTATAATTAGAGGGAATGTTTCTATCCCCATTTTTAAAAATAGGAACAATAAGCTTTACGTCCAGGGCTTATGGAATCCCTACTTGACTGCTAAATTGAAGAGCTTGTGTATTTTAGGGATAAGGATTGGCCCTCTGATTTTAAAAATTTCATCTTGGTAGCCTTCAATGTCCTTATCCTTCGCATTTGCAAGTTGCTTAACCCCGAAATCTATGTCATCTAAAGTAAAAAATTCTTCTTTTGTAGGGACAATAGGAATGGTGACCATGGCATTAGGGAATTCATAAAAAAATTTAAGGTAGGAATTCGAGTTCCTTAAGGGAATCTTATTATTTTCTTTAGTATTGCGTTTTAGAATTTGGCTCCAGAACTTCGTAGGATCCAGCTTATATAGTTGTGAAAGTTGCTCTTGCATTTTATTGATAAAGTATCTTTTTTTCCTTTTAATTAGGGATTTATACATATTGATCTTATCGAGTTTCAAGGACTCATTAGAAGCATCCCTAATGGTTTTCCTAGAAATTTTACATTCTTTATCATACCAAGGGTTGGTAATTCTATTATTCTTTTTATAGGACACCTCGAAAGAGAACTCATTAATAGAAGTGGAAAGGGTAGTTGTAAAATTATGATAGAGTTATTCAATGTCGTCCTTATAAGTTAGGAGATTTAATTTACTATTTAAATTCTTTAAGAAAATGTCAACTTTACTTTTTTCAAAGTGCAAATTCCTTTGATTATCAGAATTCTCTTCAATGGTGGTCCTATGCATGAAAAAGATTAGAGTTAGGTTTAAAGGTTTGTGATCAGAGTGAGACTCATGGTTATTTAAAAGGACAAAAGTTTCTATTTGGTTGGAAACAAGGATATCATATATCACATAATCTACAACATTACTACCTAGCCCATGAATACAAATCATCTGGTTGGAGTTTGGCCACTTCATTACTCCATTGCAAATTATTAGGTCTTGAGAGTTGCAGATCTTGACCAAATCAGTACCAAACAAATTCTCAATTAGGTCTTCAAATCTTCTTTTGTAGCTATTAGATAAAACACAATCCTCATCTAGCCATAAAGGATTATGGTTTGAGTCATTACTTAAAAGAGTATCCTGTTTAGTTGTAGTCCTAGCATTAAAGTATCCTAGCAAGAGGATATTACCTTCATTTTTCAAACTATAAATATCTTGTTCTAAATTATTAT
The DNA here is from genome assembly GCA_010110895.2 of Picea sitchensis. Taxonomy (NCBI): domain Eukaryota; kingdom Viridiplantae; phylum Streptophyta; class Pinopsida; order Pinales; family Pinaceae; genus Picea; species Picea sitchensis. The sequence continues at coordinate 40,753 of SNQJ01S0041498.1, forward strand.
AGGGACAATTGTTATCTAGAGTTTTTTTCTTATAAAAAGTATAATAAATAGGTGCAAAATAGCAAATTGTTAAATGCATCTTCTTAGCATTGGTGTCTGAAATTTCTATCCAAATGTACTAATTAAGAGGGTCAATCTTATGAAGTTTAATGTGAGGAGAAATTATCTTTCTAATACAAGCTATGCCTTCTATCCCTCTACGGTGGGATTTTTTGTTCCATGCTGACCGTAAGACAAATCCTTCCATGTTATGGACCTTAGAATCCTCATGCTCCCAAGTTTCAACTAGACAAATAATATCAATATCAATCATGATCCAAATTATCATAAGACATTTGTGCCATGGAAAGCCAAGAAAATTCCAAAAGAGGATCCTAAGTGTCTCAAATTCCTATTTATCATTATATTTCTGGTCTCTATCCCTAACAATAACTTTTCGATTTCTAATTATTGCCCATTTTCGTTCTTTCCTGGCTTCTTTTACCTTTTGAACTTCATTCCTTAATTCAACTTGGTCTTCGGGAATGAGGTCTTCATTTATAAATATTCCTGACCCTTTTAAGCTCAGATATTTACTAAGCATGCTATATTTATAGTCATTACAACTTAATTTGACATAGATCAACCTATCTTTGTGATCAATTATTTTTCCTAGCCTCTTTGTTTCTACGAGGTAATGATCATGATTTAGGAGTGGAACGAACTGATTAACAAAGTGAATACAATAAACATAGAGATAGGAAGAATAACACAAATATCTAGTGAACTATATCTTCTATTAAATAAAGAAATAGGCTAAAACTGTAAAATTGCAGAACTGAAACTTGCTCGAATGGTGGTAGCTATCTTGGAGAAGAGATGTGGCTGCTACGTGCATCTGTCTGAGTAGAATGGATTACAATGAGGCTCCATAGGCCCTTTTCATATTACTTATGAATTCCTAAACTCTAGACATTCAAATACCTAACCCTAGAAGGTGAAACACCAAAATTTATGTGGGCTCTATGGGTAAGTTGGTGTAATTTTGTACCTCAACTTCCTAGGGTCATAAATTTTGCATACAACCTCCGTTTTAGGTGTGTGATAGCCCATTGGAAAGGTATTTAAGAGAGTTACACATTCTCTTGTCAGACTCTAACTTCATCTACAATATGATTGTGGAGAGCCAAAAATACAATGTTTAGGGCCCCAAAATATCCCTGAAAGTACAACAAGATGTGATGACATGAAAACATACAAAATAAGCCAGTTGGATTAGGCGAGAGGCCACCTGTATCCACCTGGAGAATGTGTGAGGATTTAGAAAACCCTAGAAGTGTAGAACTCACAATTATAAAGAAGTACAAAAAGATGTGCTAAACGAAAATGGACACGAGGAGCCAGCTGGAGTAGGTGGGTGGCCACCAATATCCACTTGGATCAATCCTCCCCCCTTAGGAAGAAATGGTCTCCATTGCATTGATTTCCCCCATAATGTGAGGAAAATTCTATTGGATTTGGCCCTGGGTGAGCCACTTGCCTTGGTGTAGGAAATGCCCTGCCTTGACAATCTGATAAAGATGGATCCATTGCTGGTGAGTGCCCTTGACCTGTGTGTCCACATTCTGATCGGTGGATTCTTGTTCCATGTATTTAGGGTTGAGCTCTATCGACGTCAGCTATTCAATGATCTTAGAGGTGTCCAATAATGGTGGAAAATATCATCGAAGGAGGTCCACATTGAATACTGGATGCAAACAAAGGAAGGGCGGAGTGTTGAGCTCAAAATCATTGATACCCACAATCTTGGTGATAGTTTAAGGCCCATAATGAAGTGGGCGAAGCTTCCGATGGGGCCCTATGAGATGCTCCTTCTAAAAATGTAACCAGACTTTTTCGCCAACCTGAAACTGGTGTGGTACCCTATGTTGATCATGGTGCTACTTGTACTTAGCATTGGATTTATAAAAAATATCCTGGACGTGTTGACGGATGTGATGAATCCTCTCAATGAATCTGGTGGCTTTGTCGATCACAGACTGATCAGGGGAAGAATCTATCTATGCAGTGGCAAGAAGAAGTGCAACATCAATGGGTCCCAAGGGTTGGAATCCCAGACCCACCTAAAATGGGCTATGGCTAGTGGAATTATGGAGAGCCCTCTTGTAGTTGTGTTGGACATATGGAAGACTCTCGTCCCATGTATGAGGATGCTTAGAATTGTGAATGCGCAGGATGTGCACAATCATTCTATTGACGACCTCGGTTTGGACATCGGGTTGGGGGTGGAAAGTAGTGGAGTTTGTGAGCTTGATGTCTAATAGAGACCAGAGACTTGACCAGAAGGTGTTGAGGAACCTGCTGTCTCAGTCGGAGATGATGGTCTGTGGTATCCCAAAGTGGACCCAAACTCATTCGAAGAAGGACTTGGCAGTATCTACCGCTGTGACATTATTCTTACAGGCTATGAGGATGGTCATCTTTGAAAACCGATCAACGACCAGAAACACACACTCATTCTCGTGCTTGGTGGATGAAAAACTAGACATGTAATCCATTGAGATGGATTCACACGACTTCTTGAGAATAGGAAGAGGGGTGTATAATCCTTTCTTCTTGATGGTTGGCTTGGCAATGGCGCATGCAGTGCAAGATATGATATACTTATTGATGTCATGTTGAAGTTTTGGCCAATAAAAATGTTTCTTAAGAACTGTTGGTCCTAAGGTCTACACCTGACTGCTAAAGGGAAAATCTAGGCCACGTATCAATTTAGAATGATTTCTTTTTTTAAACCTTTTGTCATTTTCTCAAAGGGGTATTCTATCAAGAAAGAGGCAAGGTTGGGTTGGAAGAATGATATGGATGAGGCCCCCCTTTGGCTGATGGCACGCTAATGACAGACCAGTGAAATAACATAAAACAAAGGGAAGCAAAAAATTACTCAATGACTAATCTATTGTAAGAAGTTCAATACTTAAAATATCATTTCAAGACATCAAACATGTATCAAAATGCAATAACTCCCATAGATTGCAGAGGACAAATCTTCACCAAAGAATTAGTTGTTTGAGAGGTTGCGATTCATTAAAAATAAGCCATACAATAGCTGAAAGGAAATGAGATGTATGTTGCACAAATCAAAAACTGTATTCAAGATAAGAACGAAAACACATGAGGAGTTGAACGAAACATTGTCATCAATAGTATGTTCACCAGGTAGAGAGATTTAATCCATGCATAAAATGGGTCTAACCAATCTATTGTATTTCTATTCTTTCCTAAAAAAATAACACCTTTACAATATCCAACAAATAACTATTTAAAAGAGTTGCAGAGGCCCTTGTCCTTAGGGGAGTGAGACCTAAATTTAGGGAACTATTTGTAAAACAAATTATTAACTTCACTAAGAACTAGAATTAATGAGAAAGAGTGGTTCTTATCACACACAAAAGACCACTCTTGCAGCTAATCTAGAAAAATGTTGGACTTAATCAAATAAAAACTACTACTGTCTCTACGATAGAACTGATGCATGTGCTGGAGGAGTTGAGTGGCCGAAAATCGACCTTGTAGTAATAAAGTAGAGCTCTGTGCTGAACAACTGCATGTCTGCAAGCTATTGGAGGCCACTGGAGATAACCAGCTGCATGAGAAGATCTTGCTGCAGTGTTTTTGGAACTAATATGCATCGATCTGTGACTGAGACTTAGCTCTCTATCTATGCCTAATATTTTGGAAGCCAAGAACACTTTGTATTGACCTCGTTAGCTGCCATCTGTACCTATGAAATAGATTTTTTGGAATGGTTGTTAGCCCATCGAACATGAGGGGAGACGTGGAGGCGAGCATCCAATTGGGAGACAGGATCAATGGACATGAGGGTAGACAACGTGTGAAGACAGATGTCGAAGTGAGAGGAGGTGTGAATATGATTGAGGCATCAAGAGTATGGAGTTGGCGATGTGTAATGAAGGATATAGGTGGTGCATAGGGAGAGGAGGAGTAGATGGGTTGGGAAGTGAATGGAGAACAGGTGGAAAAAGGCGAGAGGGGTGAGAGTAGTGAGTGGGATGAGGGGAGGTGATGTGGTGATCTGATGTCATTCAAGCATGTGATTGTGGGAGATGTTGAGGGTGGTTTGGATCGAGACCTCCTTCGGGCCTGCAATCAGCCACAAGCTTCCATGCACCCTTCCAACAAAACCATGGTTTAAATTGCGAGACCGCTCTGGAAAATTAATGTCCGAGAAGTTTGTGTCGCCTCAATGAGATATAGCCATCGATTCGATTACGATCCAAGATCTGAGTGACATTTACCTACTGCAAGGATCAACAGTTCTCATTGACCTAGGATCAATGGCCTAGATTCACTTTGGGCTTTCAAGCTTCAGGTGTTTTGAATGTGAAACATGAAACATCTCCCGAAGAAAAGTCTCCGAAGTGAATGATCTGTCGCCACGTGTCATGATGGATGAATGGTCCCGATTCACTTCGGTAGTCCGGGTTTCGGGAGTTTCAAATGTGAAGCATGAAAATATCCCGAAGGAAAATCACTGAAGTGACGTGGTGGCCTAATCTCATATGATGTCACGGTTGTTGAGGTGTCTTGGAAATAAAGGTGATATGTGTCACATGAAAATGGGTGAATGACACAACCTAATTATCTAAGATGAATGCCACATCTCCTACCTAGTTAGTGTGCCACGTGTCTCAACTGATGGTTGCCATGTGCTTCGGCACTTTGGGCTTAGGGAGTTTCAAATGTTAGTGCTTTGAAACTTCCTGGAGGAAAATCCTTGAAGTGAATGATTTATTGCCACGTGTCCCGTCTGATGGATGGTCTAGATTTTCTTTGGAATTTTGGGTCTTTGTCTCTTCGGGACTTTCGAATGTGAAACCTGAAAATCCCTAAAGTGAATGATCTGCTGCCATCTGTAGTGACTGATGAACGATCCAAATTCTCTTCGAAAATCCAGGCTGCGTGAGTTTCAAATGTCAAGCATGAAGATCTCCCAGAGGAAAAATCTCGAAGTGGACAATCTTCTTCCACGTGTCTTATTTTATGTATGGTCCTGATTCACTTTGGGACTTCGAGTCTTTGGCTCTTCGGGAGTTTAAAATTTTTGTTCTTGGAAAACTCTCGAAGTGAAAATCATGGAAGTAGATGATCTGTCATCGCATGTCATGACAGATGAACGACCCATATTATCTTCGGGTCTTCGACAGTTCAGGCTTCGGGTCTTTTGATGAATTTTGGTGTTAAACTCCTCAAAATTCTGTGTCCCCAAATGGACTACAACCGTTGATGTTATTTGCTTAGCAGATCTTTACCGTTGAAAATTTCCATGTTCGTTGCCACAGTCTGAGCCCAAAATTTGTTGTTCTGGATTGCTGCATCGTGTGCATAGGAATTCCTCGTACATAGAAAAATGCTTGGGAAACCTATGGTGAGCTCAATCCATGGAAAACGTGATGACAAGTAATTTGAACCAAACACAATGTATGCATCATCCTTCAAGAAAGACATAAAATGAAATGTGCAAAGACTCAAACAGGAAAGAAGCAAACAAGAACCTAGTCAATCAATAATGAGAAAACAACTTAACCAACCAGAAAAAGAAATTTTTTTATGAAGGCATATGGAAAAGAGAGGAGAGGCAGGTGATGTAGACCTAGGTTATAACATTGGCTCCAACTGGGGATAGCTCGTCCCTGTGAGGTGCTAAGAACTGTAGATGAGTGCCTTGAGATTATATAACTTCTCTTGCCTTTCATCACTTAACCTTGTTTATGTATGTCATCCCAACTTATCTGTTACTGTCCCTCAGCCATGCATTTTATTGAATTAAAAGCTGAAACTACACCCCAGTGCCTGCATTGGGCTATGGAGTCTTTACTGAAATGTAAAACGAAACTAAACCCCAGTGCCTTTTTTGGGATATGGAGTCTCTTATTCAAACAAGATACTGAAAACCATCATACTGAGAAACAATCTGTGAGCTAAAAATTAAATTCTCGAACTATGAGCTTAGTCTCCTACTACCTACTCTATTCAATTGAAAATAAACACAATCATGTGTAATTCCACTTCCAATGAAACCAAGAAAACATTTGACTAATAATAGTAACTATGTGCAAGTCACTGTTTAGAATAATCCAAAGAGGATATATCAAACGCGACAAAAATTTGATAGGCATCTGGTACTTACAGTTGCAAATGATGATCATGGTGAAACTTTCAACCTTTGAGATTTTGGAAAATTAAGAATCCATACATCTCGCTATTGGATCTTGAAACTCGTGAAAATCCTCCAACTGGTTGAGAGGACAAATTTGTTGTTGTGTGAGATCTACATTATAAACAAGACTAAGCTTCTCCTGTCCTCATTGAAACAACTCATGAAAGTCATGTGATTTACAACCATAAAGGGAAACAAAACTCTCTTGATACTGCTCATCTTGTTGTTTGAAATGAATGCGTATGTCTCCTGCATTGTTGGCTTGTCCATGTTCTAGCTTCAGAATGTCATCTTCATACTTATAGATTTCCTATTTCTCAACAGTTTCAGAAGGAAGGGGAAAAACATGCTCATGACCTTCAACATCACTTTCCTCACAGTTAATCAAATCTTTATGAGAATATAGAACAAAAAATGTATCATAACAACGACTATCTGAGTCCCCTAGAATGATGTAAGATGTATCCAAAGCCTTGTTATCATCAATTTCATCATTAATGTAATTCCCAACATCATCCTTTTGAATAAAAGGATCAGAAGAAGACTCATATGTAATCGAATCTTCCTACACTTTCTCAATGGAAAAGTCCCCTTTACTTTCACTACTGGAAGAACTAATAAGTAACTGTCGAATATGAGATTCAAATTCTTCATAGCAGTTTTCAAAAATTAAATCAGCTGGAAAAAACCTTTTGCAATGCTTACTGAATGCAGCATGGAACTGTCCCAGGGAAGAGATGCTAGCATGGGGCAAGGATCGATACCACTCACGAGCATCTCCCTCTAATGAGTACATGAACATATTCATTAGTACATCCTCATGATGTATTCCCCACTGATCCATGAGTTCATGAAACTCAAGCAAATGCTCAACAGGGTTGTCATCTCTATGTTCTCTAAATCTGGGCAAAAAATCAGCCCACTCATCTATAGTAGGAACAACATTTGGAAAGATAGGAACAATAGAGAAATTTAAAGGAGAAAACCTCTGAGCCAAGATGACTTCCATCTGAAACTATGACTTCTTAAAACCATTTAGTCGCCACTCGATTCTTTAACCATGGAGTTGACAGGTGAATGGTATGCATATTGAATGTGTTTGTTATTTGTTCAACATGAAAGATCAAATCTGATCATTGTCGTTCTCCTAGAGAAAGACATTTCATTACTCTGTTCCTTGACAATAACTCCAGAAGATGTTGGTCCTAAGGTCTGCACCTAACTGCTAAAGGGAAAACCTAGGCCACCTATCAATTTAGAATGATTGCTTCTTTTAAATTTTTGTTGTTTGGTCAGAGGGGTATTCTATCAATACAAAGGCAAGGTTGGGTTGGAAGAACGATATGGTTGAGGGCCCCCTTTGGTTGATGGCATACTAATGAAAGACCAGTGAAATAACATAAAACAAAGGGAAACAACAAGCTAATCAATGAATAATCTACTGTAAGAAGTTCAATACCTAAAATATCATTTCAAGACATCAAACATGTATCAAAACAAAATAAATCCCACCAGTTGTAGAAGACAAATCTTCACCAAATCATTAATTGTTTGACAGGTTTCATATCAGTAAAAATAAGTCATACAATATATGAAAGGAAATGAGATGTACGTTGCACAAATAAAAAATTGTATTCAAGATAAGAATGAAAACACTTGAAGAGTTGAATGAAAAACTGTCATCAAGAGTATGTTCCCCGGGAAGAGAGATTTAATCCATGCATAAAATGGGTCCATCGAGTATGTTGTATTGTTATTCTTTCCTAAAAAAATCCCACCTTTACAATATCCAAAAAATAACTATTTAAAAGAGTTGCAGAGGCCCTCATCCTTAGGGGACTAAGACCTAAATTTAGGGAACTGTTCGTAAATTTTTTTATTAACTTCACTAAGAACTGGAATTAATGAACAAGATTAGTTCTTATCACACATAGAAGACCAGTCTTGCAACTAATCTAGAAAAATGTCAGACTTAATCAAATAACAACTACTATTGTCTCTGGGACAGAACTGATGCATGTGTTGGAGGAGATGAGTGGATAAAAATCAGCCTTGGAGTGATAGAGCAGAGCTCTGTGTTGAATGATTGCATGTCTGCGAGTTGTTGGAGGCCACTGGAGATAACCAGCTACATGAGCAGAGCTTTCTGAAGTGTTTCTGGAACTAATATGTGTGGACCTATGACTGAGACTTAGCTCTCTGTATATTCCTAAGATTTTAGAAGCCAAGCACACTCTATATTAACCCCGTCAACTACCATCTGTACCTGTGAAATAGCTTCACTAGAATGGTTATCAGCCCATCAAACATGAAGTGAGACGTGGAGGCGAGCATCCAATCGAGAGACGGGATGAATGGACGCGAGGGTAGATGACATGTGAAGATAGATTTCCAAGTGAGAGGAGGTGTGAATACAATGGAGGTATCAAGAGTATGGAGTTGGCGATGTGTAATGAAGGATACAGGTGGCGCGTAGGAAGAGGAGGAGTAGATGGGTTTGGAAGTGAATGGAGAACAGGTGGTGAAAGGCGAGAGGGGTGAGAGTAGTGAGTGGGATGAGGGGAGGTGATGTGATGATCTGATGTCATTCAAGCACGTGATTGTGGGAGATGTTGAGGGTGGTTTAGATCCACACTACCTTCAGGCCTGCAATCCCCCACATGCTGCCATGCACCCTTCTAATAAAACCATGGTTTAAATTGCGAGACCACTCTAGAAAATTAACGTCCGGGAAGTTTTCATCGTGGCAATGAGCTATAGCCATCGACCCGATTATGATCCGAGATCTGAGTGACATTTACCTGCTACAAGGATTGACGGTTCTCGTTGACCTGGGATTAATGGCCCAGATTCACTTTTAGCTTTCGGTCTTTGGGTGTTTTGAATGTGAAACATGAAACATCTCCTAGAGAAAAATCTCCGAAGTGGATGATCTGTCACCACGTGTGACGATGGATGAACGATCCCGATTCACTTCGACAGTCTGGGTTTCAGGAGTTTCAAATGTGAAGCATGAAAATCTCCCAGAGGAAAATCACCGAAGTGATGTGGTGGCCTAATGTCATATGATGTCACGACTATTGAGGTGTCTTGCAAAGAAAGGTGACACGTGTCATGTGAAAATGGGCGAATGACACAATCGAATGATCTGAGATGAATGCCACATGTCCTTCCTTGTTAGTGTGCCATGTGTCTCAACTGTTGGTTGCCACGTGCTTCGGCACTTCGGGATTCAGGAGTTTCAAGTGTTAGTGCTTCAAAACTTCCTGGAGGAAAATCCCTGAAGTGAATGATCTGCTGCCACGTGTCCCATCTGATGGATGGTTTAGATTTTATTCGGGACTTCGGGTCTTTGGATCTTCGGGACTTTTGAATGTGAAACCTAAAAATCTCCCAGAGGAAAATCCATGAAGTGAATGATATGCTTCCGCGTGTTGTTACTGATGAACAATCCATATTCTCTTCGAAAATTCGAGCTTCAAGAGTTTCAAATGTCGAGAATGAAGATCTCTTGGAGGAAAACTCCTGAAGTGGACGATATTCCTGAAGTGGACAATCTTCTTCCACATGTCTCAATTGATTTATGGTCATGATTCACTTCGGTACTTCGGGTCTTTGGCTCTTTGGAAGTTTCGAATGATTGTGCTTGGAAAACTCTCGAAGTGAAAATCGTCGAAGTAGATAATTTGTCGTACCGTGTCATGACAGATGATCGGCCCAGATTCTCTTCGGGTCTTCGGCAGTTCGGGCTTAGGGTATTTTGATGACTCTTGGTGTTAAACTCCTTGCAATTATGCGCCACCGAATGGACGACAGTTGTTGATATGATTTTCTTGGTGGATCTTTACCATTGAAAATTTCCCTGTTCATTCCCACAGTCTAAGCCCAAAATTTGATGTTCTAGATTGCTGCGTCATGTGCATGGACATTCCCTGTACATACAAAAATTCTTGGGAAACCTGTAGTGAGCTCAATCCATGGAAAACGTGATGAAAAGTAATTTTATGCAGACCTAGGTTACAACAAGAACGACCACAATTTTCTCTATGCCAAAATCTCCTGCCACCCGACTGTAGTGGGCTTCCCAAATCATCTTTGCACGCTCACTTGTAGGAACACAGAGATGGCCCAGGTGGCATAAGAATCTTTCATGAATGTGAAAATCAGTGATAGTGGAATCTATACCTAAGAGATGATATATGGTGGCGAAGTCTGGATCTTACTGATAAAGTTGGGGCCACTGTGATGCTTCATGTCCATAGGACTAGAGCACAGTGGTGAGTGCAACCACAGGAGGCCGATTGAGGTAGTCAATGACACGATTGGAGATACCTGTCTTATACTTAATTTTGATATGGAACTATTGTAGGTAGGTGGAACACTTCTTATGGTGGTTGTTCAAAAAATTCCCCTGTGTCTATATGAACTACAAAGGCTTATGATCAGTGTGTATGACCATCTCTTTCCCTGGGATGTGATGTTTCCATTGACGACAGGCTTGTACAATGGAATGCATTTCATTGTCATAGGTGGGGTATTTTCAGACAGTATCAGAGAGTGTCTCACTATGGTATGCCACAGGATGCCCGCACTGAGTGAGAACTGTGCCCACAACATAGTTAGATGCATCAGTCTCAATTTCAAATGGGTGTTGCAGATCAGGTAAGGAGAGTACTGGAGCTGAGCATAAGTGATGTTTCAAATCATCAAATTCTCCTTGATTCTCCTTACCCCATAATAACTTGGCCCTACCACTGCCCTTCGTCACCTGGCCGAGGGCCCATGGAATATGGGAGAATTCTAATAGCAACCATCATTAGAAATTAGCTAGACCCTAGAAGCTCCGAAGCTCAGTCAATGTGGTTGGGGATGGCCAGTCACAGATGACTTGGATCTTCATTGGATCAATATGTACCCCATGCTCATCAACAATGTAGCCCAAGTATTGGACCCTATTCATGCCAAAAGAGAATTTTCTAACTTGGCATAAAGCTTGTGTTGCCGTAAAGTGCTCAAAACATGTTGAATATGCCGCATGTGCTCCTACCATGTTTTTCTGATGACGAGGATGGCATCCACATATACTACCACAAAGGAGTTGGTGAAGGGTATCAATACATCATCCATCAACCTCATGAAATTGGTTGGTGAATTTGTTACGCCAAAGGGCATGACTAGCCATTCGTAGAGACCTTCTTTAGACTTGAAGGTTGTATTCCAAACATCAGTTGGTTTGATGGGAACCCGGTGGTAGCCAAACTTCAGGTTAATCTTGCTGAAGAAATTTTCCTCCTTGATTTGGTCAAGAAGGTCATCAGTCCTAGAAATAGGGTAGCAGCTCTGGACTATGATTTTTTTTAAGGCTCTGTAATCAATGCAGAGTCGGAAAGTCCCGTCCTTCTTTTGCACCAGTACAATCGGGATTCCGCAAGGGGAGGATCTGGGCCTGATGTGCCTTTTTTTGTTAGGTAGCTAGAGAGGTAGTAGTGGGGGCCCAGAGGGCCCATAGTGATAATAGTGGAGGCGATTCAATGTAAGGTGGACTAGGTCAAATATATTATTAAATAAGGCCCACTATGGTAGATAGATATAATAAATGGGTAGTTAGATATAATAAATGTAAGAGGACTTATTAGAAGGTTCTACTTCTAGAATATTCCTCCTCTATAATGTTCTTAGGTGATGGTAGCACTTTATAAAGGGGTTCAAGCAATGTAATGGAACATGAAGAGAATTATTGTATTGGAGCGGTAGCTCAATAGGAGGATGCCCCCTGGAAGAGGCAAGTGAACATGAGAGGATCCCTTCCATAATAGGATCCATTGTATGGTGTTTCCCTACCTCAAGGGTTTGATAGTAATAAAAGAGATTTTGCATATTGTTCTTGCATATCTGTTGTGGTGCTTTTGTATTCAGTCTTTGTGGTGATTATATTTGTAGATCTATCCAGGTTCTTAACATTGTAGATCTATGGATCTTCTTATTTGGATCCACATGATAGGTGTAAGTATTTGGAGCATCATTTTGAGTTGGTTATAGGGTTCCAAAATCTTCCATGGGGAGTTCACATGAGCACTTGGACATGGGACCCAGGCTTATAATGGCGGTTGGACTACTTCATCATGGTGGCTTTCCTTTCTACATGGGACCTTGGTTCTCTAGTATTCTTCAACATTATGGTCCACAATTATCCATGGGACCCTATTATATGGTTGTACATCAAGCATTGAGGATAACACTTTCATAAGGGGGATGGAATGTTAGGTCATTAGAGAGGTAGCAGTGGGGGCCCAGAGGGCCCATAGTGATAATAGTGGAGGCCATTTAATGTAAGGTGGACTATGTCCACTATATTATTAAATAAGACCCACTATGGTAGCTAGATATAAAAAATGGGTAGTTAGATATAATAAATGTAAGAGGACTTATTAGAAGGTTCTACTTCTAGAAGATTCCTCCTCTAGAATGTTCTTAGGTGATGGTAGCACTATATAAAGGGGTTCAAGCAATGTAATGGAACATCAAGATAATTATTGTATTGGAGCGGTAGCTCAATGGGAGGATGCCCCCTTGAAGAGGCAAGTGAATAGGAGAGGATACCTTCCATAATAGGATCCATTGTACAGTGTTTCCCTACCTCAAGGGTTTAATAGTAATAAAAGAGATTTTTCATATTGTTCTTTCATATCTGTTGTGGTGATTTTGTATGTAGTCTTTGGTTCTTAACATTTTTGAAGAAGCTCTTGGATCTGATGCTTGATTTTGTCAATCTCCATCAGTGAGCACCAATAGACTGGCCCATTAGGTAGAGGTGCATTAGGGGTCAGATCAATGGGATGTTTGACTTGGCAGTGTGTCAGTACCTTTGTAGGTGAGGCGAATATGTCTGTATTCTTCCACGATCCCATCCACTTGCTTCTGATGCAAAGAGAGGCGTTGTGTAAAGACCATAGATGTGGCGATGACCTTCTTCTTACTTTGAGCATGGATCACAAAGAAGATTAACTTCCCAATCTGTGAAATGACCTTACTGCATTGCTTAGCAAAGATTAAATAAGTAGTAGTAGGCAGACCCACCTCTAGGATCCTGTACAATTGTCTACCCAAAGTAATAATAACACTGTGGGGTCTATATTCATACAGAACATGACGCTTCCACAAATATGGTTGTCCTAAAAGAACATCACAAACTTCAAGGGGAGCAATATCACACATTACATCATCTTTGAAAAGCTTGATTCCATAGGGAAGATTGAATTGTTGGCTGGCGTGAAGATCTCTTCCTTAACGAAGCCAGCTGATGGTGTAGGGATGTGGGTGCGGTGTCATTGGCAAGTATAGCCGCTTGACGACCTCTGCTAAAATCAGGTTCTTCTGACTACCGCTGTCGACCTCTTCTGCCCTTCCTCTCATTCTTATGGTTCTCTTGGCCGGAATTTGGTGGTAGCAACCATGGAACTGGGTTCAACAACGATAATATGCTTCCCTCCTTCATGATTTGACTCAGAATCAGAATCGACCTCTGAATCAGAAGCATTCAACTTGACTATGAGGTACCTCTTGAAGCGACATTCGTCAGTGTTGTGCCAAGGAATTTTATGGTACTCACACCATTTTCCCATGTCCTTCTTCGTCTTTTCGTTGCCCTTCTTGTGTTGCGGCTTGGATGGATTGTCATGAGGGAGGCCATCTCGACTTGGTCCTTTGCTATGTTGGTTCGGGCTTCCTTTTCCCTGCTTCGGCTATGAGGGGTTTGCATATCCAAACTATTGCCATTTCTGCTTAAATTTTTGCTCGATCTTGATAGCATATTTATAATCCGTGCCCAACAAGGTGATGTCTAGGAACTCCATTTATGTTTGAATGTATCGATGCAAAAAACTGCAGTATTTGAGCACCAGATGATGCTCATAATATTTGATACCCAATTTGGTGCATAGGGTATGGAAAATATTGGTGAAGTCTGTTACCGTCTAGTCCCTTTCTTGACGTAGGGTGGTCCATCTGGTGTACTGGTCCTCGTAGCTTCCAATAGGGTAGTACTATTCTTTAATGGCATCTCGGAAGGAATCCCATGTAGGGGCCACCACAAAAATTGTACATTCCTCCATGGCCCTTTGCTCAAAGTAAGTATCCCACCAGTGTTTCACATGGGGAACGACCTTGGGGAGTGCAAAAGAAATATTTTCCCTATCGAAAAAATTGTGGACAGAAAAATATCCTTCAAGCAGATTCAACCATTTATCTACAAAATCCACATCTATTAGTCCTTCAAATAATGGAATATCAAAATTTACCTATACCTTTAAGGGGGTTGCATGGATGCTTGAGGGAGATGCTTTTCCTGTGCGTAGCCATCAAAGGATTTGCGCGAAGTTGTCCATCATTTCGTTCCTTTGTCGCGCGAGGGCTTCCTCGAGAAAATTTTTAATCGGATCTCCGACTCCATCATCTTTATTTTCGTCTCCCATGGGTTTTTTTCAGCCTCAGCGCAACCGATATGGTAATGGCTTGATGGGTTCGAGTCCCAACTTCTTGTACCCAGACCTTGTTAGGGACATGCACGAAGAAAAATAAATGAAGAGAAAACTGCTCTGATACCACTGATATGGATTTAGGAGTGGAACAAATTGATTAAGAGACTGAATACAATAAACACAAAAGTAAGAAGAATAACACAAATATCTAGTTAACTATATCTTCTATTAAGTAAATAAATAGGCTCAAACTGTAAAACTTCATAACTGAAACATGCTCGAATGGTGCTAGGTATCTCTGAGAAGAGATGTGGCTGCTACGTGCATCCGTTTGAGTAGAAGGGATTACAATGAGGCTCCATAGGCTCTTTTCATATTACTCATGAATGCCAAAACCCTAAACATCCAAAAACCTAACCCTAGAAGGTGAAACACCAAAATTCATGTGGGCCCTATGGGTAAGTTGGTGTAATTTGGTACCTCCACTTCCTAGGGTCATAAATTTTGGATACGACCTCCGTTTTAGGCGTGTGATAGCCCATTGGAAAAATCTTTCAGAGAGATACACATTCTTTTATCAGACTCTAACTCTGTCTACAACCTGACTGTGGAGAGAAAAAAAAAACAATGTTTAGGGCTCAAAAACATCTCTAAAAGTACAAAAAGATGTGTTGACATGAAAACATACAAAATAAGCTAATTGGATTAGGCGAGAGGCCACCCATATCCACCTGGAGAATTTGTGAGGCTTCAAACAACCCCAGAAGTGTAGAACTCACAATTATAGAGTAGTACAGAAAGACGTGCTGAATGAAAACAAAGACTAGGAGCTAGTTGGAATAGGTGGGTGGCCACCAATATCCACCCGGATCAGGTAAGTTGTATCAATTTGAGATTTATTATTTAATTCTTCTTTTACTATTGCTAGCGTATCATCCTCTTGTTATTCTTTTATAACAAAAATTATGAGGTTCAAGGCTATTTTGTTACTCTCATGGTCCAGTTCGATTAGCTTATGCATTTCCTCTTTTGATGGGTTTATATATTACTGAGGGTCAAATTGTTTGTTAGTTTTTTCTTCGAACTCTTTAATCCTATCTCTCAAGTTGTGATTTTCTTCAAGCCCTCCTTCTTGGGTTTAATTTTTATGTTTCTCCATTTCTTGAATCCTATCCTTCATTTTCTGCAATTCACTCTTGAACCCTAAGAATCTATTCTCTATTTGAGTTTGAATGGTATCTTTAATTTTTTTTTATCAATCATTACCTCTAGCTCTATTTGGAGTTTTAGTTCTCTTTCTTCACTCCTTTTTTCTAATGTTTCTAACTCTATTTGGATTTTATCATCTCTCTCTTCTCTTTTTTTTTTCTACTATTCCATATAATCAGGATCTCTAGGGTGATTTTGGGGGGCCTCCCCTTGTTAGGAAACTTAAAATAAAAAATATTTAAATCTCTTTATAAATATATTTTAAATTAAAATTGAATCAAAGTAAAAAGTGACTCACCTCATTTCACATGTCTAATTACTCAACCGATTGAAGAAGCTTCTTGTTCAAAACAATAGATATATAATCTTAGAAATAAAATATCTCCTTCAAAAAAACAGAGAAGTATTATTCCCATTCAAAACCTCAAAAATATAATTTCAAAACTTCAAAACCTTAGAGAAATATTATTTTTATTCAAAACCTCATAAATATAATTTCAAAATCACAGACATTTTAACTATCTCACAATTCTATTTTAACTTTTTATCATATCAATTTGACAAGTATCGTAAAAGGTAAACTTACATGACTAAGTGCATTAGTAAATGGTTGTGCACCCACTTCATACACATTTAGCAACCTTATCTTACCTATATGGTCAAAATCCCTTGCAATTTTCATGATACTTTAATAAGTTTATCCAAGAATGTTGATAATAATAGTAATAATAATAATAGGACAAGGGACCCCCTTCTGACTGGTAAAGTCTACTATACATACCCTACTCCTCTCTGGATTTGACCTCTTAAAAGGAAACACATGTTCTTAACCATTAATATGACTATGAGAAGATTAAGCAATACGAATTGTTATGACGATTTTTGTATTCTCATTAATAATTTATTTAGTGTGATGATTTTTAATTATAAAGTAATGTTATGACTATTTTGGTATTCTCATTAATAATTTATTTAGTGTGATGATTTTTTTATTATAAAAGTAATGCTAGATTTTTAAATTTTTATTTAAAATTAATAAATTTATATATAATTTTTTTTTATATAAACAAATTTTAATATTTATAAATACTTAATAAATTTATAATAATATAAATATTTAATAAATTTAAATTAATATAATAAAATGTTAAAATATAATAAGAAAATTTGCGAATTAACTTTAAGGTTTTAATGTTATTCCTTGTTATTCCCCTTGAGACAAATTGAAGCCGCCTCCAAATTAGCTTCTTAATTAAATCTATCGACTCATTAAAATAAAGTAGAGTAATTGCATATAAATAAAATTGAAAGTTCAATGACGTTACAACTTCGATAAATAAAAAGAAGCTGTTTTTGTTTTCCATATTTATTTAAAATATGGATTAAAAATAAATAAATTTCATATTGTTGAATACGATGTATTGATGATTCCAATAATCTTCGTGCAATCCAAATATGACAGGCATTTTTTTTCAACTTTAATTCGTCCAAAGCAAGATTAGGCGACAACATATTCTTGAAAATAACGCTACGAAAACAATATTAGATTTCATGATAATTTATCAAGACACGGAGAAAAATGTCTAAGTTTGTTGGATTTGATGCCATAGTTTTATCCAGACCTGAGAAAAATGGCGAACATTCACAGTTATGAAAACCAAAAAACTGTGAAAAATTTGCCAAAAAAACTGTATGAAAATTTTGTTTTTATTTATACGAGCCGCAGATTTTCGTCTATAACATAAGACCAGCCTTACTCCGCTAATACTAGCTATGATATTTGGCCTCTATTTGTTTATTCAGTGCGATGGAATATATGTTCTTTGAAGTATTTCAAAGACGTTTATTTGATGGAGAGGAAGAGGCAGCAGCTAATTATTGTTAACAGCTAACGTTGCTTCCTGGATCTACACCAAACTGACTGCAGTAACTATTGTAATATTTCACACGGTCAGCAACTGCGTCCGGGTTGCCACCATTGCATTCTCCCCCATTGATTGCTTTAATAGTTGCGCCGAATCCTTGCCCGGATGTAATAGCAGAGTGGCAATTGCTATCCAACATCCAAAACCAGACAGCAGTCTTCCATGAAATTGAATCATCCTGAGCTACAATCTCAGGATTATTCAACCCATCGAAGCCCAGGTAATCTCCAGCGGCACCGTAATTATAATTCCTGCAAATGTACTCGCAACAAAACAGCAAATGGTCAGTCACCAAACATTCAATACAGATTCAAATTCACTAAATACCATGAGAGTCAAAAGTTTTATAATTAAATTGAATTGACAGTTATAATTTCTAGACAATCATATAAAAATAAGTACCATGTGAGCTGCAAGGGGCCACGCCCATAATATTGCTTTCCGGCTACGCAGGGATATTGCGTGTTGGTGGAATCACAGTAGTCGCTTTTGTTTATCTCCTCGACGTAGCACAAACCTGTCAATACGAATATCTATAAATTCAGAGATCATATTGAAGAATATATTTATAGAAAGAGAGAGTATGTGAGACCTACTGCCGGTCTCGTGAGCAACGTTGGCGAAGAAAGCAGCGAGTTCTCTCTTGTTGTCATCGGAGGTCCCAGTCGTGCCAAAGCCAGAGAAGGCATTGGC
>SNQJ01S0041498.1:68721-113510 GCA_010110895.2 Picea sitchensis
TGTTGAGAAAGTACATTGTAATATGGTATACCATATTAAAATGTAATATGGTAATTCCATATTACAATGTAATATGGTATTACCATATTACATTGTAATATGGTAATGCAATATTACAATGTAATATGGGATTACAATATTACATTGTAATATGGAATTACCATATTACAATGTAATATGGCATTACCATATTACAATGTAATATGGTAATACCATATCTCGTGTATTTTTTTTTTAAACTTAAAGGACGCGTCGCAATTTGCCTCGGTTTTTCATCGCACATACAACATCTACGTCGTAAGTTTGGTCTTGGCATAATTTTCCGTCGATATTGCCATGATTTTTCATTGCAATTTGCCACGGTTTTGCGTCACACATCCAACTTTTGCGTCGTAATTTTTTGTCTTGGCATAAATTTTCATCGTTATTGCCACGCTTTTGCGTTGCAACTTTCCACAATTTTTTTACATTGCCATGGTTTTGTGTCACAAATTTCCATGCTTTTGTGTCACACATACAACATCTGTGTCATAAGTTTTTGTCTTGGCATAAATTTTCATCGCTATTGCCACACTTTTGCATCACAACTTTCCACAATTTTTTTTATATTGCCACGGTTCTTCATCATAATTGCGACTAAGTTTTGTCGTAATTCAGACGATGCATAGGGTTAACCCATATTGATGATGATGACACGTGGAGAGATACTTTTCATTGATATTTCCACGAACAACTGGTTCATGGATATAGCAACGAAACAAATTCTTGGCTTTTGTGGAAATTGAGACGAATAAGTGTGGCAATAACAATGAAAAACCGTGAAAAATTTGGTCATATGTACTAGTGAGACATAGTTAGGATTATCTGTCAATGAAAAAACTTCAGGTTGTTCCATATATACTTCTTATTCTAGGTCTCCATTAAGAAATGTTGACTTAATATACATCCGATATACTTTAAAGTTATGGTGACATGCATAGGCAAGAAACATTATGATGGCTTCCAATATTTCCACTGGTGCAAAGGTTTCATAAAAATATTTTCCTTCAACTTGTGCATACCCCTTACAGACCAATATGTTTTTATTCCTAACAATTTTCCCTTGTTCAATCATTTTATTCTTGAACACCCATTTGGAGCCTATTACATTCTTATCTTCAGGTCTAGGAACAAGCTCCCAAGTGTTGTTCTTCTCAATTTGATCAAGTTCTTCATTTATAGCTCTAATCCAATTGTCATGCTTGCTAGATTCATCAAAATTTTTAGTTTCAATCTTAGATAGGAAAGAAATATGAGATTGTTCTAAGTCTTTAGTAAATTGCCTTATTTTCTAAACTCCTTTATTCATATCACCAATTACCTATTTTTCAGGATGATTCTTTCTAACAATTTTGAGAGGTAGTTTTGTTTCTGTCTGTTGATTTGAGTCAACCTTAGTATTTGTATCTTCATTTGGCTCAGAGTCTTCTCTTTCTGATTCTTGGACCTATTCATCTTCAACTTAAACTATATCCTCTGTGGTTGGTTCAATAGTTCTTACATTTCGTAGCGGGATTTCTTCATCAAATTTTATGTCAATACAATCAACCATTTTATGTAGCCTCTTATTATAGCATCTGTATACTTTATTGTTTGTATCATACCCTAAGAAGATACCTTCATCAACCCTATCATCATATTTTCCAAGATTTTCATCATTATTCTTGATATAACACTTACTCCTAAATAATTTAAAATGTTTCATTGAAGCAGGTCTTCCAAACCATAGTTCATAAGGAGTCTTGTCACTTTGTGGCCTAAAATGAGATTTGTTAAGAATATGTACAGCTGTATGAATTGCTTCTACCCAATATGTCTGAGAAATATTTCTTTCATTCATCATAGATATTTCCATCTATTGAACTGATCTATTATGCCTCTCAACTACTCCATTTTGTTGTGGAGTCCTTGGAATAGTATACTCTCTTTTGATCCCATGTTTATCAAAAAAATCTTTGAAGTTCCATGAAATAAACTCTCCTCCTCTATCAGACCCTACTGCCTTCAATCATTTTCCTGTTTGATTCTCAGTCAGAGCCTTAAACACTTTGAATTTTTTGAATGCTTCATATTTTTCCTTCAGAAAGGCAACCCACATTAGTCTAGAATAATAATCAATAATCAACATGAAATATTTTTATTTTCCTGTACCTTCCTTCCTTGATGGTCCACATAAATCCATATGTACTAATTGAAGAGGTTTTTATGTTCAAGGAAAGTTCTTAGATTTAAAATATGTCCGAGTAATCTTTCCTATTTGGAAAGGTTTACAAATAGAATCATATGGCTTTGATATATTTGGAAGATCTTTTACTGCCCCATTGTTTCTAAGACTGATTATATGATAAAAATTTAGGTGTCCAAGTCTCCTATGACATATCCAACTTTCATCATACTTGCTTAAGTGACATTCTTATTTTTCTTCTTTTAAAACATAGACATTGTTTTTTTTTCTTATGCCTTTTGCAACCAGTTGTCCTGAATTCATAGATTTTATTATACAATATTTAGAAGTAAGAACAACTTCACATCCTCTGTCACAAACTTGTCTGACACTAAGAAGATTATGTTTTATACCATCTACCAACAACACATCTTGATATTTCCCTTTGCCATTACTTAGACTTACCATTCCTTTACCTTTTATTTTTATTGGTGCATCATTTCCAAAAGTTACATTCCCTGATTTGCTTTCACTTAGAGACAAAAATTTACTTTTGTCTCCATTCATATGTTTGGAACATCCATTGTCAATATACCAGGGGTTCTTTTGTCTTTGGGATGAAAACACTAATCCACACTTATTACTTTCTTTCGTTTTCCATATCTTGACATTTTCAGCTAAGGAATTTATTCTTGAATCAACTTTGTAATTCTTTAAATGACAATCTAAGGCTTTGTGACCAAAATTATGACAAATGTAACATTCAGGCTCATTATACAATGGATCAAAATAATTGTTACAATATTGTATACTCTATGACTGTCTAGCTCTATGTTGAAACTGTTGTTCATTCTGTGACCTCCTTAGTTGCATACTTCTAAACTTAATTCCATAATCTACAACTTTATGACCAAAATTAGAACAATAATAATAGTAACCATAGAACAAATTTTGATACTTGAATACTGGCCTTCCTCTTGAAATTGGTTGCTTTATCTTTTGTTGGCTTTTTTTTTGTTCAAAATTCAACTCATCTTTATTAACTTTTGTTTGCAGAGTATGGTCATGACCTGACTGTCTGCTGACTTGAAATTTGATCATCTTAGTAGATTCTTTTTTTCTGACTGACTGCTACTTGAACCACTTTCATAACCTAGACCAGTTTTTATTAATGGAGATCTTTGTTTACTCAGAATTCCATTCAGTTCTTCTGATGCTTTTATACTTGACAAATTTTGGTGATACAAGGCTTGAAATTTCTCCAACTCTTTTCTAGTTTTCACTAATTCTTCTTCCAAGCTTCACATCTCACCTTGTTCTATGATAATTGTAGTTTTAGAATGGCGTCTATTTTCTTTGCCTCTTCTAACTCCATTTTTAGTAGGACAAAGTCTTCATCAGGTGTTTTACCATTCTTTTCAAATTGCATCAACAACTATTTTTGTTTTCTCTTCTTAAGCCTGAGTTTGTCAATCTCTTCTAAAGCACTGATTAGTTCACCTTCCATATCAACCACAACTTCTTCATCATTAACATCACTTCCTGTGCTTTTATTATCATAATCCTCTTTGGCCATAAGCATAAAGTCGTTAACCTTATCTTCACAAGAAGAGTCATTATATGTGTCTCCTGAAGAGTCATCATTGTTCAGACATAAACTTTTATTTTTACCAAATCTCTTGGATTTGTAGTTCTCTTCACCTTCAGATTTTTGGTCCTTCTTCTTGTGTGGACACTTAGATGCAAAATGACCTATATTTCCACAGTTAAAATATTTGAAGGGAAGTTTTCCTTGGTATTTACCTGATCCTTTCTTTAACCTTCTCAAAATGTTTGCCTCAATATCATCTAATTTTGAATCAGTATTCTTGTCTGATTTAAAAGATGCTTCTCTAGTGGTGGATTTATATTTTCTAATTCTCATTTCATAAGAATTTAGAGTTCCTAGGAGTTGATCAATAGACAGAGTTTTAAGATCATTCAGTTCTTCTATTGCAGAAACTTTTGGATTAAATCTATCAAGCATAGATCTTAAAATATTCTCAACTAAAAATGTGCCTTCAATCTTCTCACCAAGACCCTTCATGGAATTCACAAGATCCTCAACTCTTAAAAATATTTACTAATTGTTTCATCCTCATTCATCTTTAGTTGTTCAATTTTCAATCTATATGTCTGAAGTTTGGCACCTTTTACTTTCTCATTTCCTTCATAAATGATAACAAGTTTATCCCACATCTCTTTGGGAGATTCAAGATGCATCACCTTTACAAACTCAACTTCAGCAAGCCCACTCAAGATAGCATTCATTGCCTTTGAATTGAAGCTAAATTCTAGCTTATCATCTTTGGAACCTAACACAAAAGGTTTTATATATCCAGACTCTACTACATCCCAAACATCAACACCTAAGGCCATAATGTATGTTCTCATTCTAACTTTACAGAAAGAAAAATGTGTTCCATCAAACAAAGGAGGCTTCTTGGTTGACGTCCCTTCATGAATTGTCATGTTTAAGATTATTGATCTACCTTTAAATAAAAGGAACCTACTCTAATACCAATTGTTGAAATTACTAAGGCAACCGAGAGGGCGGGGGGTGAATAAGTTGTTACTATGCTTAAACAATTTTAAGACTATTAAAATATTTTTAACCGTCTCCAAGTGAACATCAAGATTATACAAGACATGAACAACATAAATAATAAACATCAATCACACATATGATATACAGAGAGACAAATATTCTTGAGAAACCCATAAAGGGAGATAACCTCTTCTTCTTCGAATGATAGGCAATCTTTTTATGTTATGTACATCATCTATCTTTGAGCACCAACTCAATGTGAGGCTACCACCTATATTTTACAAGCTGCAACTTACTAAGAGAACCAAATCTCTGGTTTCTCTAGTACCCACTAAAAAGAAGCATATTTTCTCCTTATGTTCTCCAGCACCAACTAGTTGGAAGCACCTACTTCCACTTATACAAGCACCAACTTGCACACAAAAAACTCTTTGTTTTCCCTAGAACCACCCTACCACCCTATTTTTTAGCCACAACTAGATGGAAGCTACAACTCCCAGTATTCAAGCACCAACTTGAATAATAGAGGACCATAGTCCTCCCTATCACCACCCTACCACCCTGATTATAAATATTTTCTTGAATAATACTTTACTATAATACAAATATATCAATGCTTACCATTTCTTCTCTTTTCTGCAATTCTTCTATGCTTTCACTATGCTTATGTTATGCAATTATTCTTTGTTTTACACTACTTCTGTTCTCCGATTATACTATGCTTTACTCTACCTTTGTTATGAAATTCTTCTCTTCTTTCCTTTGTTCATGCTTGGCTCCACTTGTTATCTCTTTCCATCTTCTCTTTCTCTATTATTCTCATTCTCTTAGGTTCTTGTACATTCTTCTCTTTTCACCATTTCTGCTCTGTCCATATTTTGTTCTTCATATCTGAATTTGATCTCTCTCTCTCTCTATTCATACTATGAAGTTCATTACATGCGGTTCAACTCATTTTACAGAGAAACGACCAACCTCACTCTGTCACTGCATTTTTCTTTTATACTTTTTCTCCTAATTCATTACACTATGAATCTCCAACACGCAAGAACCATGATTCATTTAGTATAACTGAATCATACCTGATCAAAAAATCATGAAGTGAAACAGTAACCCTTCGATCAGACTGACAATTAATCACCTTTGTTGAATTATACACACAGAGGTTTTTTGACTTTTCAAATGTGGTCCTCGTGAAATTTACCTGAGCGAACTAGCACTGGGCATGTTCCTCCCCACATGACCACTGGTTGTGACCATCCGCCAAAATAAAAGAGCATTTCATGACTTTGCACATCGGATATGTTGTCGCGAGTCACCTCAATTCTCCCAACTCTCGATCTATGAAGTGGGGCCTAGAAACATTAGCTCCTTCACCTATCTTTCATTGATGTGACCTCTTCTTGTGACCACACGCCAATCAAAAAGGTGTTCTCGACTTCGTGTTTCATATATTCTACTGTGGGTCACCTCGATTCTCCCAAATCCCAATCTCTGAACTGGGGTCTAGAAACGCTAGCTCCTTCCCCTATTCTTCACTGATGTTACCACTGGCTGTGACCACACACTAATAAAAAAGATGTTACAAAAATTCATGTTTCACAATATTGCGAGTTAGCTCTTCTCTATGCTTCGATGTCCGAACTCCTGAACTCCAAACTTCATCATTCTAGATCAACGGTCCACAACCCTCAGTGATTCAACGACCCAAATCTTCTCTTCGCACATCGGGACTTTGCATTCCGTGATATTGGAAGTTAGCACTTCCTTTCTTCTATTTCCTTATTTCTAATTCTTCGGTCTCATTCGATCGACGACCCATGAATTTCCTATGATCCAATGGCCTAGATCATCTCTTCGTAAATCAAGACTTCGTGACTTCGTGTTTCGTAATGTTGGTAGTCAGGTCAACTCCTTTATTTCATTTCCCTATAGATCCCCCTTTATCTGACCCACCTTTTCATACCGAAGTTGAAACTTCCTCTCATTCCCATAATTTTCATCCCCATCACTTTCAGCGTGACCTACACCTTCCATGTGTGGATGTGAAAAAATTTGATGGCTCAAATCCCACTGGTTGGGTAACTCAAATGGAACATTATTTCTCTTTGTACAACATTACAGATGAGTTGGCCAAACTTGGGTATGGTGTTCTCCATCTAGATCAAGAACGTTGGCAACGGTGGCAATGGAGAAAAAATTCCTGTCAAGGGTATGTTGCTTAGACACACTTTATGTAAGATCTTTATGAACTCTTTGAAACTGACACCAACCATTTAGGTTGTTTGACAAAGTTGAAACAATCTAGCATAGTGGAAGACTTTATAGTTGTTTTTGAGCGACTAGATTTTCATACAGAGGGCATGTCTGATGCTTTTTTTTTAGAATGTTTTATCAATGGTCTCAAGGATGATATTCATGCCCATGTACTCATGGATCGACCTCAGATTTGGGTGGGGGATACTAAAAGAGATAAGGACTCACAACAGGTTGTCTATTCTCAAAACTGAAAAACCCTCTTTTATTCCTCGCACTACACCAGTAAATCCCAATCCTCCTTCTTCTCCCTTAAAGATCCAAAAATTGATTAGGGATGAAATGGTTGAATGCCAACTCAAAGGCCTTTGTTATAATTGTGATGAAAAATATTTTCCGGGACACAAGTGTAATGAAAAAAATATTGTTATGACCATCTCAAAGGATTTCTTGAAAGAGGATGTTGAAGCTCTGCTTGTGTCGGTGTCACTTGAACTCACTGACATAACCCCTCCCTCAGACCTTCTCGAAGTCGAACTGGTCATTTCCCTAAATTCTCTCACTGTATTCTTTGCTCCCCAAACCCTTAAGCTAATTGGCTACATCAAGAATAGGAAGGTCATCATTCTTGTTGATAGTGGAAGCACCCATAATTTTATTCATCGCCACATTAAAATATAAATTAAAAGATAGTGTCCATCCAAATGGATTGGAATGGGGCTTTCATGGACCTTTGAAAGATAGATCTAGACCTGGAAGAATAAGAGGAAGACGATTAGATATTGGTTATTGGTTCCCAAAAAAGGAAAAGACACAATTGGATGATTTTTGAACAAGAAATATGAAGGATGGGAAATTATGAAAGGTGACTGCTTTACTTACTATGATGGAATATCTCTTATTTCTATACCTACTGGTGTTTCTTTTATATTCTCCTTTGTTGGAACTAACTGACCAGTTACAACTATTTCTTCTTGATCTGACTTTGTTATTTTAGTTAAGGATTTCTTTAACCAATTCTCGATGTATTTTCTGTTACGGACCTAACCCCTCATGTAGGTAGAATAATATATTCCGATGTAATAACGGTAAATATTAATAAGGCCTAGAAATAAGGAAGAATAAGTCGAATGTAAGAAGACCTAATAGAAGAGACCCATTCCATTGGATTTATCTCTTCGCCCTTATCACATTCATACCTATCATTTTTCAGCAAATGTTTTGACCCCACCCACCCCTTTTCGACTCCCTCGTCATCATGGCCCATACCCATAGCCAAGACTTGGAAGCTCTCTTCAATACCTTGCAATCTAATTTCACAGAAACCCAACAAGAAGTGAGACAACTCAGTGCCAATATTTCCACCATCAATAAAAACATGCATTCCTCCATCATCGCCTCAATTGAGGAACTCAAAGAAGAAATCAAACAATATATTAGTACCCAGCTTGAATCTGTCGCTTCGATGATCTGCACCAAGCTGCATATCCCTATAGATCCCCCTTTATCTGACCCACCTTTTCATACCGAAGTTGAAACTTCCTCTCATTCCCATAATTTTAATCCCCATCACTTTCAGCGTGACCTACACCTTCCATGTGTGGATGTGAAAAAATTTGATGGCTCAAATCCCACTGGTTGGGTAACTCAAATGGAACATTATTTCTCTTTGTACAACATTACAAATGAGTTGGCCAAACTCGGGTGTGGTGTTCTCCATCTAGATCAAGAACGTTGGCAACGGTGGCAATGGAGAAAAACTTCCTGTCAAGGGTATGTTGCTTAGACACACTTTATGGAAGAGCTTTATGAACTCTTTGACACTGACACCAACCATTTAGGTTGTTTGACAAAGTTGAAACAATCTAGCATAGTGGAAGACTTTATAGTTGTTTTTTAGCGACTGGATTTTCATACAGAGGGCATGTCTGATGCTTTTTTCTTAGAATGTTTTATCAATGGTCTCAAGGATGATATTCATGCCCATGTACTCATGGATCGACCTCAGATTTGGGTGGGGGATACTAAAAGAGATAAGGACTCACAAGAGGTTGTCTATTCTCAAAACTGAAAAACCCTCTTTTATTCCTTGCACTACACCAGTAAATCCCACTCCTCTTTCTTCTCCCTTAAAGATCCAAAAATTGACTAGGGATGAAATGGTTGAATGCCAACTCAAAGGCCTTTGTTATAATTGTGATGAAAAATATTTTCCGAGACACAAGTGTAATGAAAAAAATATTGTTATGACCATCTCGAAGGATTTTTTGAAAGAGGATGTTGAAGCTCCGCTTGTGTCGGTGTCACTTGAACCCACTGACATAACCCCTCCCTCAGACCTTCTCGAAGTTGAACTGGTCATTTCCCTAAATTCTCTCACTGTATTCTTTGCTCCCCAAAACCTTAAGCTAATTGGCTACATCAAGAATAGGAAGGTCATCATTCTTGTTGATAGTGGAAGCACCCATAATTTTATTCATCGCCACATTAAAATATAAATTAAAAGATAGTGTCCATCCAAATGGATTGGAATGGGGCTTTCATGGACCTTTGAAAGATAGATCTAGAACTGGAAGAATAAGAGGAAGACGATCAGATATTGGTTATTGGTTCCCAAAAAAGGAAAAGACACAATTGGATGATTTATGAACAAGAAATATGAAGGATGGGAAATTATGAAAGGTGACTTCTTTACTTACTATGATGGAATATCTCTTATTTCTATACCTACTGGTGTTTCTTTTATATTCTCCTTTGTTGGAACTAACTGACCGGTTACAACTATTTCTTCTTGATCCGACTTTGTTATTTTAGTTAAGGATTTCTTTAACCAATTCTCGATGTATTTTCTATTACGGACCTAACCCCTCACGTAGGTAGAATAATATATTCCGATGTAATAATGGTAAATATTAATAAGGCCTAAAAATAAGGAAGAATAAGTCGAATGTAAGAAGACCTAATAGAAGAGACCCATTCCTTTGGATTTATCTCTTCGCCCTTATCACATTCATACCTATCATTTTTCCGCAAACGTTTTGACCCCACCCACCCCTTTTCGATTCCCTCGTCATCATGGCCCATACCCATAGCCAAGACTTGGAAGCTCGCTTCAATACCTTGCAATCTAATTTCACAGAAACCCAACAAGAAGTGAGACAACTCAGTGCCAATATTTCCACCATCAATAAAAACATGCATTCCTCCATCATCGCCTCAATCGAGGAACTCAAAGAAGACATCAAACAATATATTAGTACCCAGCTTGAATCTGTCGCTTCGATGATCTGCACCAAGCTGCATATCCCTATAGATCCCCCTTTATCTGACCCACCTTTTCATATCGAAGTTGAAACTTCCTCTCATTCCCATAATTTTCATCCCCATCACTTTCAGTGTGACCTACACCTTCCATGTGTGGATGTGACAAAATTTGATGGCTCAAATCCCACTGGTTGGGTAACTCAAATGGAACATTATTTCTCTTTGTACAACATTATAGATGAGTTGGCCAAACTCGGGTGTGGTGTTCTCCATCTAGATCAAGAACGTTGGCAACAGTGGCAATGGAGAAAAACTTCCTGTCAAGGGTATGTTGCTTAGACACACTTTATGGAAGAGCTTTATGAACTCTTTGACACTGACACCAACCATTTAGGTCGTTTGACAAAGTTGAAACAATATAGCATAGTGGAAGACTTTATAGATGTTTTTGAGTGACTGGATTTTCATACAGAGGGCATGTCTGATGCTTTTTTTAAGAATGTTTTATCAATGGTCTCAAGGATGATATTCATGCCCATGTACTCATGGATCGACCTCAGATTTGGGTGGGGGATACTAAAAGAGCTAAGGACTCACAACAGGTTGTCTATTCTCAAAACTGAAAAACTCTCTTTTATTCCTCGCACTACACCAGTAAATCCCACTCCTCCTTCTTCTCCCTTAAAGATCCAAAAATTGACTAGGGATGAAATGGTTGAATGCAAACTCAAAGGCCTTTGTTATAATTGTGATGAAAAATATTTTCTGGGACACAAGTGTAATGAAAAAAATATTGTTATGACCATCTCGAAGGATTTTTTGAAAGAGGATGTTGAAGCTCCGCTTGTGTTGGTGTCACTTGAACCCACTAACATAACCCCTCCCTCATACCTTCCCGAAGTCGAACTGGTCATTTCCCTAAATTCTCTCACTGTATTCTTTGCTCCCCAAACCCTTAAGCTAATTGGCTACATCAAGAATAGGAAGGTCATCATTCTTGTTGATAGTGGAAGCACCCATAATTTTATTCATCGCCACATTTCCCAAGAAACTAATTGTTATATCTGTGAAGTCAATAATTTCCAAATCATGATTTCCAATGGCGAGTCCATGAAATGTGGAGGGTGCTGTGAAAATGGGTTTCTCCAAATTGGTGACTACCACCTGAAATATCATATGTTTTCTATCGACATGGGTGTTTGTGACATTGTGTTGGGTGCAGATTGGATAAGGACTTTGGGTCCCATTCTCATGGATTTTAAGGAATTAACCATGCAATTTGACCAGGAGGGACAACAATATAAGTTCCAAGGAATCACTTTTGGTTCCCCTGAGATCATTAGTTCCCATCGCATGGAAAATCTGCTCAAAAAAGGTCATTCTGGCGTTATTTCCCAACTCCATGCCATACAAGCAGCTAAGACACCCTATGTGTCGCAAGACCTCCAATCCATACTATAAAAACATAATTTTTTTTTATCCAATCCCCAAGAAATCCCTCCCCATGGTGTTCATGATCATTCCATTCCCCTTGTCCCAAGAATCCTTCCTCCCAATATCCATCCCTATCATCACCCCTTTTCCCAAAAAAATGAAATTGAGAAAATGGTTCAAGAACTACTTAACGCAACTTTTATCCACCCTAGTATGAGCCCCTACTCTTCTCCTATGTTCATCCTCCTTAAGAAAGAGAGCTCTTGGCACATGTTTCCTAACTTTCGCGCCCTCAACAAACTCACCATTAAAGACAAATTTCCCATTCCTGTCATTGATGACCTCTTGGATGAATTGAGTTGCGCCTCTTCTTTACTAAACTTGATGTTCGTTCTGGATACCACCAGATCTGTATGAAAGAGACAGACATTCCTAAGACTTCCTTTATAACTCATGAGGGCCACTATGAGTTTTTGGTCATGCCCTTTGAATTTTGTAATGCTCCCTCCACTTTCCAAAGCCTCATGAATCATGTATTTTGTCCTTTTCTCCGTCATTTTGTCTTAGTTTTCTTTGATGATATCTTCATCTATATAAAAACTTGGACAGACCATCTTGCTCATGTGGATCAAGTTCTCCATCTACTCTCTTGACACCAAATTTTCCTGAAACAATCTAAATGTTCTTTTGGCACCTCGAAAGTCGAGTACTTGGGTCATGTTTTTGGCAAGGCCAACGTTAGGGTGGATCCTAAAAATATTGAAGCTATGCAAGACTAGACTCACCCAAATACTCTCAAAATCTTCCATGGATTTATGGGCTTAACAGGTTATTATCACAAGTTTGTTAAGAATTATGGAAATATTGTGGCACCTCTAACTGCACTCCTTAAAAAGAATTATTTCACTTAGACTCCAACAACTTCTTAGGATTTTCAAATCTTGAATATGGTCATGTGAACAACTCCAGTCCTAGCCCTTCCTAATTTCACAAAGACCTTTGTCCTAGAAGGTGATGCTTCAAGGAAAGGAATTGCCATTGTCCTTATGCAAGAGGGTCGGCCTTTGGCCTTTACCAGCAAACAATTGTCTGAATGAAATTTGGGCAAATCAATATATGAAAAGGAAATGTTTTCTATTTTTCATGTCGTTGATATGTGGATCCATTATCTATTGGGGAAACGCTTCCAAATTAAGATAGATCATCAAAGCCTCAAGTATTTTCTCGAACAATGCATTTCCTCCCTAGAGAAAAAAAAAATTGGTGACTAAGCTCTTTGGATATGAATATAAGATCATTTACAAGAAAGTCAAAGAAAATGTGGTTGGGGATGCACTTTCTCGAAAATATAAAGATGAAGTGTCCCTTTTTTCTCTCTCCTTCATTTTACTAGATTGGATCCAAGTTGTTCGCCATGAATGGCTACATGATCCCAAAATTTCGCATCTGATACAACAATTGCAGTCCAATTCTCTAGTTTCCCTAGGGTACTCTTGGCTCCATGATGAGCTTTGATACAAAGATCATTTCTATTTAAGTAAATATTCAAAACTTAAATCCATGGTACTTTCTGAGCTTCATGCTACACCCGCAGCGAGGCACTCCGGGTTTACCAGAACCTATGACAGGGTCAAACATTCTTTTTTCTGGGATAATATGAAACATGACGTTCATAATTTTGTGGTTGAATGTGATGTGTGTCAACCCAACAAGGGAGAAACAGTCAAATCTCATGGCACACTACAACTGCTTCCGATTCCACTTGCTATTTGGTGGGATATCTCTATGGATTTTATTGTAGGATTACCTAAATTAGGCAATAAATCAGTCATCATGGTGGTAGATGATCGTCTTTCCAAGTATTCTCATTTTTGTTCTCTTCAACACCCATTTAAAACATCCATTATGGCTCAACTTTTCATGGATTAGGTCTTCAAGCTTCATGGCATGCCACATTCTATTGTTTCTGATCAGGGCCCAACTTTCACCAGCAATTTTTGGAAAGAAATGTCCAAGCTACAAGGCACCCAATTGCATCTTAGCACAACTTATCATCCCCAGAATGATGGTCAAACTAAAGTTGTCAACAAGTGTTTGGAAACATATTTGAGGTGTTTTTCCTTGTAAAATAAAAATTAGTGGGCCCATTGGTTACCACTAGTTGAATCGTGGTACAACACTACATACCATACAGCTACCTGCATGACTCCTTTTGAAGCGATATACGGACAAAATCCACCTTTAGTTCTCTCATATTTTCCAGGTGTCTCGAAGGTCCAAGGGATTGACCAAACACTTACATTTCAAGAGGCTATTCTTCGTACCCTCAAAGAAAAATTGGTTATGGCCCAGAATCACATGAAGCAACAAGCAGATCAAGGTCACTCTGAACATCAATTTGCAGAAGGGGATGATGTGTTTCTTCGACTGCAACCTTACAAGAAAAATTCCATCAAGGTTAACCATTGTCAAGCATTGGCGCCCAAATTTTATGGTCCTTATACCATTCTTAAGCGTGTGGGGAAGGTGGCATATCAGTTATATTTTCCTAACCATTCTAAGATACATCATTTTTTTCATGTTTCCTTCTTAAAGAAGGTGATTGGAACTAAGTTCCAAATGCAAACCATCCTTCCTTAGTTGGACGAAGAAGGATCCATTTGGCTACAACCACAAGAATTTTTGGACTAACGTGAGCATCTCCTGCGTCAATGAACCATCAAGGAAGTGTTAGTACAGTGGAAAGATACAACCCCAGCAGATGCCACTTGGGAACCAACTACCATTCTGCAACAATTTCCACATCTCAAGCCTCGAGGACAAGGATGTTTTTAATGAGGATGACATGTTAGGGACCTAACCCCTCATGTAGGTAGAATAATATATTCTGATGTAATAAAGGTCAATATTAATAAGGCCTAGCAATAAGGAAGAGTAAGTCGAATGTAAGAAAACCTAATAGAAGCTTATTCTTCTAGAAGGATCTTCCTCTAGATGGTTCTTTTCATAGACATATTTAGTATAAATAGGAGTCAAGGGTATGAGAACTTTTGTCTTGTATATTGTTGTAATAGAGCTCTACTCAGTTGGAGGTTTCCCCCTTGAAGAGGAAATTGAAAATTGCTCTCAATAATTAAAGTGCTCTTCTTGTGTTATTTTGGTATCATTTTGGTATTATTGTGGTGTTGTTATGGTTATATTGTTGTTCATCTTCCATTTCTAGCATTTTATTTCTGTTCTGCATACTTTTTATATCTAGAATATTACATTTTCTCATCGATGCCACAGTTATTTATTTTCTTACGTTAATATCAAATAATGATTTTTCTAGATCTTTGAAGTCCATCAAAAGTTGATGAAGGGTGTCCTCAATGTCTTCATTTTTATTAACATAACTGACCAGCCAACTTTCAACCTTTGTTTTTGAATATTCGATTAAGTTGTTGAGATTTTCAACTAACGTAATTTTCAATGAGTCCAGCTTCTCCTCCATTTGTTCCTTTGACAAGAGTATGTAATTCAATATTAAATGTGGGTCCTCCACATCTCTAGTTGACCCATCTAAATCCAATTCAATTAATTTCAAATACAATTCACCTCTTTTCACACTTATAGCATGACACTCATATAACATTTCTTTTAAATTATTTATTCTCTTTAACCAACATGCCTTGAGTTGTTTTATATAGATTTCCAAATGCAAATCCTCTTATTTTCTCTAGAAATCACTAAAACTTGTAACTTTTGCAACAAAAGTAGAAATGGCCCCTTTGTAAATTCTTCATCATTTTCAAGATCAACCTGAAGATATTTCCTGAAATTTGTCATTCTTGAGCCTAAGGAAACAAATCTTGTTTCCAATTCCCATGTTTTGAGAATCGGGGATATTCTCTTTTGGATATTTTCTCCAACATACCTCATAATGAAAACAAGTGAAATTGATTCTCCTTTTAGTCTTGATCTTGATTTCGATCTTCCCTCAAGACTTATCTAAGGTTGTATGGTGGAAATTGTACTGGTGAATAATGGTGGAGCTATTAAATCATTTTCTAATTCTTTGATTATATCCTTTAAAATGACATTTTCATTCTCTATATCTCGAATTGACATTTTTATGGCTTCTCCTATGGCTTCACTAATTTCAACAATTTTGGAGGGTGAAACTCCATTAAAGTCAAGTTATGGATTCCATTTTTCTTGAATCTTCTTATTTTTTTCATTTATTTTCTCAATAACTAATTTTATTGAGTTTTTGTCAAATGGGGCATTGTGCAGGGTCATAGAAATGGGAAACAGACTTATTTCCCAGACAATTACCATTACAATTGGGAATTTACGTGCGAGTGTAATTGTCTGTGGTAATTATCCCAGACATTCTATTGGTTCTTCAAATACAATTGGCTCTTGGGTGGCCAATTTTGTTTCAATTTCTCTTCTCTCTTGTATCCATTGTTCTTCACCCGCAAATTCAATATCTTTAATATTTAAATCAAGATCCATGTCTTCCAGGATGAATTCCTCTTCAAGTTTTCCCTCACTTTTTCCTTCTTTCTTTGTTCCTATTTTCCTCTTTCTAGTGACTGGGAGTTTATGTGGCTTTTCTAGATTTCCCTTAGGATATTTTTGTTCAACTCCATCATCATAATTATCCATCAAGGAATTCCTTTTCTCTTGAACTGCATACTAGGTTTTCCTTTGGGTAGGATTTTTTTTTCATAAATATTAGGAGACCGTGAACTTCTCTCATTCACCACTCTTCATTGTTGTCTATGATGATCAATTGTACTGATGACTATTTCAATATCCTCTACAATTTTCTCATCAGGAACACTTGGGGGTTTTGACTATCACCCTATTCTTCTCCAAACAAAAATTGATTGGAAAATGATATATTATACCCTAAAGATGTCGTGTGTTTCATAATTAATTGACTTGGGTCAAAACCCTTGACTTCATTTCCCTTATTAAGATTGAACTGATCAAACTAAATTGAGATTTTATTGATGCACATGTAATGTGTTTTACCATTATCTCCCCAATTTTCCATGGTAGTGGGATGAACTGTCTTTTCCTTTCCTCATTAAATAAATGAGCCAAAAATGTATACTGCTTGCATATTTCAAGAACAAATATTTTATCAGAAACATAATATGGAAAATATGAGGTTTCCGCATGAGAGTAGTAGCTCCTAATAGCACTAAAATTCTCCATGGATTAAAAAAATCCTCTTTTATCTAAGAAGGATGTTGCTTCTAGAGACAATCTTGATGTACTTGGTCCATGAATAAGTTTTTTAAAAGAAGATATGAATGCATTGTTTTCTTCATAGAAGTGGTATGTGGCCTTTTGTTTCCAAACTTGTGTTGGATACCACATTTGAACAAGTTCAGGTTTACAATTGACACTGTTATCAAAAGACAATCCTTTGAAGACGTGTCAATAGGTAATGGTGAAAAACAAGTATGAACAAATGTAAAACTTTTTATTTTTTCTCAAATTTCCAAACCAAAATGAAAAATTGTTGGAAATAATACTTTCCCAATCAAACATTGTGTTTTCATGAATTGAAAAGTACAATATATAAACAATGATCCTGGGAACAATAGTTGTAGACTCTTGTCCATCTACTCTAGTGAATAACCATTCCATTTCTTAATATGGATTTTTTAATGAACGCACTTAAATGTTTGAAAGGTCCTCTGGAAGAATTGTTGGGTGTTCAAGATAATCTTGTAGAAGATCAAATCCTCCATTCTTTGTTTTCAAGAATTCCTCTGCTTCAACACTTTTGAAATTCATCGTCATCTTTAGGAGCCTGATCATCCTCTTAAAAAATGAAGGGGATAAAGAAATAGGCAATCCCCATTGTAACTGAATAATTCTTTGATTCTTGTCAAATTTATCAATGCACCATGGAATCATCTCCTTGAAATCATAGACTTCTGGAACACAACCTTCCAATGCAATTCTTGATGTCTGAATCTTGTTTGATCTCTTCTCCGGAAGTGGTAATGAAGATTAATAAATGTATTTTTGCGACCACTGAAATATTTAGTATTCTCATCCAATTAAGTTGATAGTATCTCCAAAAAAATGTTCCTTTCTTTTTGTTGTCATACTTAATCAAGGTAACAGATTAATGTACAACACCTTTAAAAAATTTCTTATCGTAATACACCTATTTATATTAATGTGCTTTGGGGATCTTGACTCAAGAATCGTTCATGCAAATAAAAATTAAAATTAATGAGGATTTGTCTCTAGAAGATCGTCATTAATAACATTTTTTAACACTTAGCCAGTTTTAGTCCTTTCTAGGAGATGTGTATTAAATGTACATTGGGGAACGTGACAAGAAAAGAAATAGACTATCGTCGGGCGATGGAAAATCAAGAAGGAAGAATGATGTGGTAATGGAAAGTCATGGTAAGATATTGGACGGGCAACAAGATCGTAGGTTCGGGGTATAGTATATGGAACTCGTAAAACTTATTGCATATCTGCGGACCCACGGTAAGTAAGACTTGAGAAAAAACTAAGTTTTTAAATTGGATCAGGACAACGCGGTTCCGAGTATAGACGAGATGATTGGGGAAGTATCCTATACCCATGGTCTATCATTTGTTTTTCAAAAAAATTCTAAGTATAGGTGCAAGATGTTGGCCGCAAAAATCAATAATATATTTTGTGGGTCACGTAAGTTTGAAGAAGACTAGGTAAATGCATTATGAACCCGCGACGACCTCGAAAAAAATTTAGGTATGGAGAAGAATTGAAAAGAATATACAAGAGATATTGGAGAAGACTTATCAAATTTTACAATCAACATTACTTAAAAAAAAAAATTCAATAAAAGATAAAAAAAAAATTATTTAAGGTTTCTTTTACTACTAATCCAATGATCGAATTTTGTGCTTATAATATTTTTTTTTGTAAACACCACATGATATTGATGTTATTATTTGGAGAATATATATGAGCCTTACACTTTACAAATCCAATGGTATACAAATGTTTTTATGTTTTCCTCTCCAAAATCCATATGTAAATTAGGCAGGTGGGTGTAAAGGTGCAAATTGAGAAGTGTATGTAAAGGTGAAAATTGGGCATTCCTTTTTCTTACACTTTACTAATCCAATGTTCTACAAATGTCTTTATGTTTTCCTCTCCAAACTCCATATGTAAATTAGGCAAGTGGATGTAAAGGTGCAAATTGGAAAGTGTATGTAAAGGTGAAAATTGGGCATTCCTTTTTATTAGAAGAAAATCTCTCTAAAATAATATTAACCAATAAAAAATATCTTAAATCTAGGTCAAAACCCATCAAAAAAATATAACCTCATCTTAAGGCCAGGAAATTTTTACACGTTTCATGATCCTTGTAGGTTTTTAGATGAAAAAGGGGCCCACATTCTAGAAGAGTCCTAAAATATCCACACTTAGGTCTTCCAACTGTTATCAAATATGACTAAATAAAATCGACCATGCTCTTGATCAAGTTTGACTCCTTTAAAAGGGACTACATGGATTCTACCCAATATGTGCATGACCACATATTCTTCAACGGAATAAATGCATGGATCAAATAAACACAATAAAATTCATAAATGACAAAAGTTTTGAATGATTTTTTGCAATTATATACTACATAAACCACTCGGTAATGCATCTTTGGAATATAACTATTTGGTTCATGAAATCAAAATACTAGTAATAACAGTTAGGACATGATAGGCATTGTAGCATGTTTTTGGCTTGGAAAAGGTCCATGGTCCTAGAGGATTCCTATCATTATCATAGTCAGGTTTTAAAGAATTCAAAGAAGCTCAAAATCTGAGCATTTAAGTTCGTCATTGTGAGGATAAGTTTGAAGGTACTATATAGATTGGTCATTGACGGGGGTTGTGTTTTGCTCAAGAAGAATGTTGAGTGAGCGAGTACTCAAGAGAGTTGGTTGAGCTTGGAAATACTCGAGAGATTTATATCATTATGGGGCCTTCTTTGGTATTTAATACTACCAAGGATGAGAGAGATGGAAATTAAGAATAAATAAATAAAAAAACATGTATTAGTATAGGTGATCATTGATTCAAGGCCATTGAGACCAATAAGGTTTTTCATTTAGTTTTTAGTTATAATCTATGAATATTTATTAAAAAAAAAATTCTTAAAAGAAAATTTTTGGTTTTTTTGTGTTAAAATGATGCTTTTTTATTGGTTTTAGGAATAGTTGGTTTGGGGGTTTTGGTGAAATTAAATTATTAAGTAAAATAGAATTAAAGTAACTAAAATAGATAATCAAATGTGATCTATAAACTATCATGGATATTCCATTAAACAATTCATCATAATATATATTTAATAAAATACATAAATCTTTACTGTGAAAGTTAATTTTCCTTAGATTTTCAGATTCTTTAATTATTGTTTTTCTACTTAAAATGTATGAAATAGTTGAAATGCAAAAAATAGAGAACATATATAAATACTCACACACAATCCACAAATAAGCACAATATATAACATGGGAAACCCAATATGGGAGAAATCTCAGCTAGAAGGTGAGTCTACTCTGCTCTCTTTTCTTCAAATGAAAGTACAAAGAAAGAGGCACACTTGGTGGAGCTTCCTTTGACACTGCAACATGTATGGCTCCTACATAATATCTCCTCTTATATTATTCTCCCAAAATACCACTCCTAGCCTCTCTTCTCAACTATGGAACAAATACAATGCTAAAGATTGGAACCCCTTCTCCTCATAGCAACCCATTATTTAACATTGTCTGATAGCCATCTAGGGGTGGGGTTTTGACTTCCTCAATCCTCAATTGTGATAATGTTTTGGACCTTCTAGAAACTTCTTGAAATTCCATATGTGGTTAGCCCCAAATGGGTGAGTAATGGGGGTTGGTATGGAATCCACTCATACCATGGTGGTCAACACGGTAGGTCAAATTGCGGGAGGCATAACATTTTCACATGAGCTCCAATTAACATGAATTTTGATCCTTTGGAAAGGTTTCAATGTGTATAATAGCATCATGGGGTCTCAGATAAATCTAGGAAATGTTTTACCCCAAAAAATGTTGTTTTATGCCTCAAAATGGCTTTGAAAGGTTTCAAACCCCAATTTTTTCCAAACTCGGACCCAACATTAAAATGATCCTACAAGTTGATTCCTCCAACTTTTTCCATTTTAAAAGCATTGAGATAGATTAAAAATAATATAATGATCCAATCTAGATCAACATGGATGACAAGTGGAGTTATGCATGAGGATTTTTTCATGTATGGCAACTGGATTTATCCATGCATTTGAAGAAACATTATTTAAATGGATGTTGAGGAGGTTGTTAGGGAATTATACTTTTGGGTTTTTTTTTTTCTATGGGGGAGATTGTGTATAATTTTTTCTAATTACAAAGGAGAATTTTGATCTAGGTTGACGATATTAAGAGGTAAGTAGACATACTTAGCTAGGATAATTTTATTGATTGAGGGATCAAGGGCTCTAAGTCTTATATTGAAGTGTTGGTTGGGAGAATGATTATCGCTCAAATTATGTTTC
Organism: Picea sitchensis; assembly: GCA_010110895.2. Lineage (NCBI taxonomy): Eukaryota > Viridiplantae > Streptophyta > Pinopsida > Pinales > Pinaceae > Picea > Picea sitchensis. The sequence continues at coordinate 90,036 of SNQJ01S0041498.1, forward strand.
CCAAAATTGTTTCTTATTTCTTGTTTATGTTTTTTTATTGTTGGAGCTCAACTATCCTCATCTTCTTCTAGTTGTAAGTCAATTTTTTTTTATATAATCTAGGTAATTCTACACCCCATTATAACATAACTAATGTATGAATTTGAAAGTTTTTCCTAAGAAATTAGTTTCTTTCAAATGAGTAAAAATCTACACCCCATTATAACATAATGGGGTATGAATTTGAAAGTTTTTCCTAAGAAATTAGTTTCTTTAAAATGAGAAAAAGAATTTTAATATTCATATATGATTGGTTAATCAACGTTTATTCTCTTTTGGTTAGCATGTGATGGATTTTTTTTAATTATTTAATTGTCTTGTTGGTTTTTGAACTTCTTAATGATAAAATGGAAAAATATTGATTTACAATTACTTTTACTACACATATAATAATTTTTTGGAAATACTAACAAATATTGTTATTATTGGTTAGAGAGTGCAAGTGATCCTTACACTTTACTAATCTAATGATTTACAAAATTATTTATGATTTCCTCTCCAATCTCCATAAGAAAATTGGGCAAGTTGTTGTAAAGGTGGAAATTGGGTATTCCTTTGTATGAGAAGAAAATATCTCCAACATTATATCAACCAATTGAAAAGTTATAAAGTACTAAGGTCTAGATCAAAACCCATCCAAATCTATCAATACCTTGAGAAGGCCAGGGACCTTTTATAAGCCTTATGATTTTTCTAGGGTTTTTACATGAATAAAGGATCCACATTCTAGAAGCATCCAAAATATCTACACTTACACATGCCAAATGTGATAAAAAATGACTAAATCAACTAGGACACATTGTTGATCAAGTTTGTCTCCTTTCACAAAAAGCACATGGGTTATACCCAATATGTGCATGAACACACAAGTTCTTCAAGAGAATAAGTGCATGGGTTAAATAAACCCAATAAAATGCATAAATGACCAATGTTCTCCGAGATTTGTTTCAATTATTCACTACATAGACCTCTCGGGAATAAAACTATTTGGTACATGCAATCTAAATCCCATTAATAACAATTAGGTCATGATAGGCATTGCAACATGTTTTGGGTTTGAAAAAAAATCTAGCTCTAGATGATCTAGATTTTATGAGAAGAACGGAATGAATACAGATTATTAAAATATTCTTAACAAAGAATAATAGATATACAGTAAAATTTGTTTTCTATTCAATAAGGAAATAAGTTGAAACTATAAAATGCAACGAAAAACAAGCTTCTTGGAATGGTGATGGCTTATCTCTGAGAAGAGATGTGACGGTTGTGCTCATTCGCAAGAAGATGATTACAATGAGGCTCTGAAGGAATGTTTTACAATAAACCATAATTTCACAAACAATAGACATCCAAAAAACCTAACCCTAGGAGATGAAGCACCAAAAGTCATGTGGGCCCCGTTTGGGTAAGTTACTACATCAACTTCCCGAGGTCATAACTTTTGCATATGATCTTTGTTTGGGGCACATGATAGCTCGTTAGAAAGGTATCATCGAAGAGATTCATTTTGGGAGCTCATTTAGAGCCTTTTAATATCACTAAGAATTTTTATCACGAAAAACCTTCATTTAGGCCCTCAAAATGGCCTCGGAAGTTAAAAACTGCTAAAAATAGTAAATTACCAAAATTTACAAAAAGTTGTTTTGAGCCAATTGGAAAAGGTGGGTGGCCACCGATATCCACCTAGATCAATCCTAATTCCTTAGGAATCAATGGTCTCCATTGAGTTGAGTTCCTCCATCAGATGAGAAATTTTCTACCAAATTTGGCCCTTAGTGAGCCACTTGCCTTGGTGTAGGAGCTACCCTGCTTTGACGACTCGATAAAGATGGATCCTCTGTTGTCGATTTCCCTTGATATGTGTGTCCACAATATTAACATTGGATTCCTATTTCACTCAACCAGGGTTGAGCTATGTTGTTGTCAACTACTCTACTATCTCTGAGGTGTCCAATAATGGTGGGAAATATGGTCGAACAAGAGCCATGTTGAAGACTGGGTGCAGGCCAAGGAAAGGGGGAATGTTGAGCTCAAAATAATTGTCACCCATAGCCTTGGTGATAGTGTACGACCCATAATGGAGTGGGAAAAGCTTCTGATGGGGCCCTGGAAGACGTTCTTTCTACAAGTGCAACCAAACTTTGTCACCCATCTAAAACTTATGTGGCACCCGATGTTGATCATGGTGTTGCTTGTACTTCGCATTAGACTTATGTAGAATATCTTGAACTTATTGGCGGATGTGTTGGAACCACTCAATGAACCGGGTGGCTTTGTCAGCTTCTGGTGGAGCAGAGGACAAGTCGACTAAGGTGGTTTCTAGGGGTAGTGCAACATCCATGGGGCCCAATGGTTAGAATATCAACCCCACCTGAAAGGGGATGTGGCCAGTTGAGCTATGCAAGGCTCGATTGTAGCTATTATGGACATAGGGAAGAATATCATCCCATGTGCAGGGGTGTTTTGAATTGTACATGCGCATGATATGTATGATCATTCGATTGATGACCTTAATTTCTCCATCTGTCTGGGGGTGGAAGGAAGTGGATTTTGTGAGCTTGGTATCCAACGGTGACCAGAGGCTTGACCAAAATGTGCTGAGGAACCGAATGACATGGTCTGAGATAATGGTTTGTGGGATCCCAAAATGTACCCATACTCGTTCAAAGAAGAGCTTGGCAGTGGGTTCTGCTGTGATTTTCTTCTTGCAGACAGTTAGAATCTCCATCTTGGAAAAGAGCTGAACAACCACAAAATATAGTCATTTCCCCTCTTGGTGGATGGGAGGACCGACATGTAGTCCATTGAGATGGATTCCCACGACCTGTCAGGGGTAGGTAGAGGGTTGTACACGCCCTGTTTCTTTTTGTTCAGTTTGGGAATAACACAGGTGGTGTAGGACCTGATATACTTTCTGACATCTTGTCAAAGTTTCGGCCAATAGAAATGTTTCTACAACACTGCCACTGTCTTTTCGATGCCAAATTGTCCTGCCACCCGACTGTAGTGACCTTCCCAAATCATCTTTGTGTGCTCTCTTGATGGAACACAGAGATGTCCTAGACGACACAATAGGTCTTCCTTAAGATGGAAATTAGTGACCACTGAGTTGGCGCCCAACATTTGGTAGGTGGTGGAGAATTTAGGGTATGTCTCGTAGATATGGGGCCATCCAGAGGTCTTGTGGCCGCAAGAGTCTAGCACCGTGGTGAGTGTCACGACTGGAGGTCGGATAAGGAAATCAACAACTTGGTTTGTACTTCCTGTTTTATACTTGATGTTGAGGTGGAATTGTTGTAAGCATGTGGACCAATTTTGATGGCGGTCATTCTGCAATTTTCCTTGGGTCTGCATGAACTGTAGTGGCTTGTGATTAGTGTGGATGATTTTCTCCTTCCCAAGAATGTAATGTCTCCATTGGCAGAAAGATTGCATAATGAAGTACATTTATTTTTCGTAAGTAGGGTACTTACAGACAACATCTAATGGTGTCTCACTATGATATGCCAAGGGGTGGTCGTGTTGAGTGAGAACGATGCCCACGGCATAGTTTGAAGCATCTGTCGCGATCTCAAAGGGATGTTGCAGGTCCGATCATGAAAGTATTGGGGATGGGCACAAAGGATTCTTCAAGTCCTCGAAGGCTTGTTGTTGGGATAGGCCCCACATAGATTTTTTTCAATTATGCACTACATAGACCTCCTGGGAATAAAACTATTTAGTACATGCAGTCCAAATCCCATTAATAATAATTAGGTCATTATAGGCATTGCAACATGTTTTGGGTTTGAAAAGAAATCTAGCTCTAGAGGACTCCCATCATTCTCCTAGTGAGGATTTGAAGAATTATTGAAGAAGTTCAAAATCCAAGAATTTAATTTCTTGGTAGGGAACTAAACATTAATATTGGCATGTTGTTGAATTGGAAAGATAAGTTTGGGAGTACTATAGGTATTGGTAACTGAGGGAGTGTTTTATTGAAGTGGAACCTTGAGTGGGGGAGTATTCAATAGAGTTAATTGAATTGGGCAATACTCTAGAAATTTATATTATTCTAGGGGATTCTTTTGTCTTCAATATTGCCAAGGATGAGAGACATAGAAATTAAGAATTAAAAAAAAGCATGGATTTTTATAGGTAATCATTTGGTCATTGATACCATTAAGGTTTTTCTTTTTGTTTATAGTTTTTAGTGCTAATCTATGAATATTTACTAGAGAAAATTGTTTTTCAAAGAAAATTATAGTTTGTTTGTGTGAAAGTGATGGTTTTTCATTGGTTTTAGGAATAGTTGGGTTGAGGGTTTTGGTGTGAACAAATAAATTACTTATTACAACACGACAAGTGACATACATTCTACAACACATTCATTCTATTTGTCTATGCCATGTATAGTTAATCCAATTTTAAATCTTTTACAAATCTAATAAAGTAGAGTATATATAAATCACACAAACTTAAATTCAACTTAACTCAAAAACCTTCTAATAATTTATAAATTTGCATATTTTAATTTTTAATCTCTTTGATATTTAAATATAATTGGAATTAAAATAAATCTATGGTGATATTTTATTAAATTAAAGGTATTTATTTTCTCTTCTAATTTTTTTTTTATTTTTTTTAAATAATTATCATAAATATAATGATACTTAACTAAAAATTACAATTTTTTTTATTATTCATATAAACCATTTCATTAAATTATTTTAAATTTTGAAAAATAAATTAATTTTAAAATTTAAAATAAATAAATAAAATAACACTTAGAAAATTTGATAAAAATATGAAATGAAGTATATTTTATTAATTTTCATAAAATATGATTTATTTTGTGTGTTAATGTCATTTTATTTTACAACTTTTTACATTTTATCTAAGTATCATTTTTAAATTAATTTGTATAACACTCATCACATTTTATATTATACATTTTATGTGAAAGCCATTTGGCTACTAAAATCTAAAGAGATATTAATAATAATATATTTTTAAGGTCATGCTCAAGGGAGACACCAAATTGGTGTATGAAACCCCAAATAAAATCTAATAATACATAAATAAAGGACATTTTATAATTTTTCATAAAACATTTTTAATACTGATGATGATTAAAAACATTAAAAGAATTTTGTATAATATATTTATTATACAAAATATATTTATTGTAATAAATATTTTAATAAACTATATTTTCTATAAAATATATTTTAATATAATATATTTTGTATATAAAATCTAGCACACAAATAAAGAAAGAAAATTTTATGGATTTTCTTAAAACATTTTTAATATAAAAATTTTAATAAAATACAGGCCCATTTTATGTAATATTTTAATAAAATATATGTTATATAACAAATATTTTAATAATATAAATAAAAGAAAATTTTGTAAATTTTCTTAAAACATTCTAATATAAATATTTTAATAAAATATATTTTATATAATAAAATATTTTAATAAAATATATATATTCTATAAGATATATTTTAATAGGAAATATATTAATAATAAATAAATATTTTTACAAAATTAGGTTTATATAAATATTTCTATAAAAATGTAGTTTGTATAAATATTTCTGGAGAATGTTTGAAATATTTCATTAAAAGATATTTTATATAATATAAATACTTTTACAAAATGTAGTTTATATAAATATTATATGAAATGTTTGATGATTAATGTATATACTGAAAGATAGGATATGCCTTCATGAAAATAACCACCAACTATTTTATGGTACATGAGATTAATGGATCACCCAAATTTCAACGCCGATGGCGGCTCTTTCATGTTTGAAAGGTTAGAAGAGGTTTTACTATTCTATCCGCATCTTGAAATTTTAGCCACAATCCTACTACAATCTTATCTCTAAACCCGGCCGCCGGTTGATGTTTTTTTCTTGCAATCGATTTCGTAAACGTAACGGCATTTTCAAGTTAGGTCAAGAGATCAAATTTTCACCCACTGATTTCGTAAGCGTAACAGCGTTTTTATGTGAGATTTCGACGGATTTCAGGGATTCACAGAATAGGATCACATTACTAAACCCCATAATCAAGGTCCAGAAATCAATTTATCCAGGAATTGTGATCAGAGAATAGGCAGCACAAGAGATGTAAATTAATTACAATTATGATACCTCACGTCTGTGGCTATGGCTATATAAGCAGAAAACCTCTTCTCACTGCAGAGCAAGCACTTTTGTTTCTAGGCCTGTCTCAGCGATAACAAACATTAGCCTCCAATATGGCAGCTCATCTCCCGAGACATTTAGATTCCTTGACACCTCTGCACTGTGTGTTGTATCCATCTGCCGTGGAGCTGTTGGGGATATTGCTACCCAAGATTTCTTCAATGGAATTTATCTGGTGCCTCTGATACCTGCGCGGGAAAGAACTTCTATAAATACAGTGATTTCATCAATGCGGCCAATGCCTTCTCTGGCTTTGGCACGACTGGAACCTCCGATGACAACAAAGAGAAATTGTTTCTTTCTTCGCCAACGTTGCTCACGAGACCGGCAGTAGGTCTCACATACTCTGTCTTTCTATAAATATATTCTTCAATATTATCTCTGATTTATAGATATTCGTATTGACAGGTTTGTGCTACGTCCAGGAGATAAACAAAAGCGACTACTGTGATTCCACCAACACACAATATCCCTGCGTAGCCGGAAAGCAATATTATGGGCGTGGCCCCTTGCAGCTCACATGGTACTTATTTTTATATGATTGTCTAGAAATCATAAATGTCAATTGAATTCAATTATAAAGCTTTCGAATCTCATGGTATTTAGTGGATTTGAATCTGTATTGAATGTTTGGTGACTGACCATTTGCTGTTTTGTTGCGAGTACATTTGCAGGAATTATAATTACGGTGCCGCTGGAGATTACCTGGGCTTCGATGGGTTGAATAATCCTGAGATCGTAGCTGAGGATGATTCAATCTCATGGAAGACTGCTGTCTGGTTTTGGATGTTGGATAGCAATTGCCACTCTGCTATTACATCCGGGCAAGGATTCGGCGCAACTATTCAAGCAATCAATGGGAGAGAATGCAATGGTGGCGACTCTGACTCAGTTACTGACCGTGTGAATTATTACAATAATTACTGAGGTCAGTTTGGTGTGGATCCAGGAAGCAACGTTAGCTGTTAACAATAATTAGCTGCTGCCTCTTCATCTCCATCAAATAAACGTCTTTGAAGTATTTCAAAGAACATATATTCTATCGCACTCAATAAACATATAGAGGCTAAATACCATAGCTAGTATTAGCAGAGTGAGGCTCGTCTTATGTTATGTTATGGAGCAAATATATATATATATATATGCCCTTGTTTTTAGTTTTTTTAATTTTTTCTATAAAAAAATATATAATTTTGTTATTTAAAATATATATACCATTTTCCTATTTTTTATTTTTTACTGCTTTCATGAACAATTTATTTTTTCTGTACCGCCGAGGGAATAACAATGGTTTGCTAGGTTTATTTTTTTATTGAATTTGTTGTTGTAATGTAAATTTAAAATTAATTTTTATTTTTTCCTTAGAAATAACAATGGTTTGCTGAGTTTTATTTTTTTAATTTATTTATTTGTAATGTAAATTTAAAATTAAAAAAACATAAATATATATATATATATAAATTTTCCTTTTTAGGAGTCAATTTCAAGTTTCTTATGGTACCAAATCTCAAGGTCGCAATTTCAATTATGTATTAATTTTAACTCGAAAAAAAAAAGGATACTGGTAGCATCATTTTTTGACTTGGGGTCAATTTTAAGATTTTAATTTTTTGTGATGGTCACGATTTCAAACAAGTCAGAATCTAAGGGTCAATTTTAAGGATTTTGTCCGCAAAGGTATCGATTCTCCATGTTGGTCAAACAAGTAGCACCTCTTTTTAAAACGAGGGTTGATTTTCGTATTTTTGACGTAAAATTATGAGTTTTTTTGGACTCGAGTTTCATTTTGAGGTCACAGTTCTCAGTGAATTGGTAAATATGTTGATATATTCTCAAGCATTTCATATCAGGAGAATATATTATAAACGAATTCAAAGTTATATTTGCACCTCGTCTTTAATTATATCAATTGTGGTGATTTTCCAAATGTATTCGATATATCCAATGTGTGAGAATATGGATCCGATCAGAATCGACTTGTGTATATTTGGAAACAATGTTGTATTTAAACTTATGTTTTTAGAAATGTAATATAGTCATATTTAGTTTGAGATAGAAATTAACGATTAGACTTTGAGACAAACATTTCTTGTATCGATTTGTACCATTCAGATTGTTTAATAAAATGTTGGTGTTTTGAATCTCAGTTTGTGGTTCCAGTTGATCTAGTTATGTAGTAATTTTAACAACGAGATGCCAATTTGGAGGGCCCACCAATATGGCTATTGTTTCCTTGTACAATTATTCTAGGATAGTTTGTTTGTTTCATAAATTTCCTTTGTTTCATTTATTTCTATTTTCATTTTTTTTTATGTAATTAATTTTGTGGATGTTTATGATCTTATAGTGTTTAGTGTGTCATGTTGTCAATAAATTTCATTTGACTTGGAATTATGTTATCAACACATCTATGCAACCATTTTGATTTCATCATTTGAATACCTCAGAAGTGTAACTTTGTTTTTGTTTTGCAAACAACATCTATATTTTTTAGTTTAATTGAGTAATAACCCAAGCATAGCTTGAACAATTACGTTGTAGATTTTCTTTATAATTGCATTACCTTTTCACTCATAATTGCATATAATTTTTTCAATTTTGAAAGATGGGGTTGTATCATCCAATATTCCATATTTAGTGTTACAAGTTCTTGAGTTGTTAGTATAAGTTTTGTGTGCAAACATGTGTATGAATCGATCCTTATTCCTTCCATTTCTTTTCTCTATACTCTTAGTTTAGTGACTGGATTGATTTGATTATAGGTAGCATAGATATCATTAGAGTTTAAATGATAAAATTGAGTTTATCCTATTGTAATGAATATTGGGTAAAGCTCAGTGAAATATTTATAACCCGAGTCTCTAAAACTCTTTATTGTTAACTCAGTGAGTCCTTTTTGTAATTGGAAATGTCTGAATAAATTGATTTCTCAGAAATATTTTATATGCTCTGTTTGTTTTTGTAATTACAAAAACAGTGTCAGGTAAAGGTCGGAACGTGATTTTCTCTAAGAATTGCATACATGAACACTGAGGAAGTGCTTGACTGAAATATTGCATCCTCTGTCAGCATAACACTTTCTTATTTGCCTTCCCAATGAATGAGTTTCTTGTGATTTTATAGGAGTATAGTTTCATTTTATAAAAGTTGAGAATGTTATTTTCCATAGATTATATAGCCATTCTTGTCTTAGTCCCTACACATACTTTTTTGGGATATCTAAGATTACGCCCCAGATTGATGATTTAATGATCAACAATTAAGTTAATTAATTAACTCTACACCTTCTTTAAGTGGTATAATGTGTTGAAAAATATAATTATCATATTTCTTTAGATCACCATAAGTCCAAGAAAAAATATCATGAAATTCCTTGAACAAATAAGTATATTGATCAATTTATTCAATTGTACAATTGGTACTAATATTTAAATACTTGGGAAAATTATTTGTACCAATGTTGATATTTTGTGTTTCTTTAACTTTCTTGAGATATATCTCTTCTTTTACATAACATATATCTCTTCTTTTACATATGGGATTTTGTTTGATCATACCTTGTAAAAAGATATTCCAAATTGACAAAATATTTTGAGAAAGCTACCATAATCTGATCACCAAGGCTTTTAGGAGAATCATTTGAAATTTTTGAATCAAAATCAGTGAAAAAATCAACAACATGCTCATCATTTTTGAAGACTTGTAGATAGTTTTGATTACTAGGAATTGAAGGCTGGAAAATCATTTTAAGATGAAATGTACTTTGATTTTAGGAATCATCTGGGCTGAAAAGAGATGCAACAACTATTAGTGAATAAACATTTTGCTTCTTATATCAAGGAATGAAAGAGATATTAAATGAGTAAAAAGAATCCATGATTTCACATGCTCTTTTTGCATAATGTTTTACATATTTCTTGATTCTATACTTATTTTTGATATGGTTTATAACCAAATATGAGTCACCAATTAACACCATATTTTTAACTCTCATGTGAAGTGCAAGAATCATTCCTTGTATTAGTGCCTCATATTTTTCTTTGTTATTGGTACATGGAAATTCCAATCTGATGGCATGTAGATATATAGAAAACTGATGGATTTTCAAAACGATTCCCACTCCACTTCCAAACTTAGAACATGCAACATCAAACAACATCTTCCAAAAACCCTGAAAATAATTTTCTTCATCTTGCTTAAGAGGGTTGTTTTGTTCTGGACCAAGAACAACATAAATTTTGATCCCAACATCAATATAATTCTACATCACTTCATTCTCTTTCTTCTTGAAGGTTATGGGATTTCTAATTTCTCAAGGGACCCTGACCATTGTCCCATATTTATTAGGAAGTATCATACAACTTCCACCATTCACAATATATCCTCCAATTAATGAACACAAGTCTCTTCCTAATACAACTATGTATGTTGGAGGCAGATCCACAACTATAATAGTGAAAAATGTTGTAATGTATGGTGTTTCACTTATCCATGCACATAAATATTTTTTTTCACCATAGATTGTGACCTTTCTTGAATCCATGGCATACATACATTCTCAAGTCTCATAGTATTTTGTACATCCCATTCCCAACTCTTCCATGAATCATAGAGGAATGATGAATTTTTTTTGTTGCACTATCAACTAAATCATTGTGTAATGTGAAATAATGATTTTCTATAGATATGTAGAATGGTGGGACTTTACCCCTTGGCCTTACTAATGTTATATTTTGTTGATGCCATGTGTTCATGGCAACAACTTCTATTCATGTATTTGAATGATCTAGTATTTTCAAAATATTTTCGCTTTGTTGTGATATCGTTACCACCTCCATAAAAGGTAAGGTAATTCTGAGTTTGACTAAGTCACCAATCAAATTATATTCCATTTGTAGTGAAGTGTTTAACCGGTTAAAAAATTTGTGTTTCTTTGTTGTGTCTGGAATATTCGAACTTTTTCTTTTTCTTTCTCAGGTACTTCCTTTATCTTTCATTTATTCACTTTTTCTCTATTTTGGACAACATTATCTTGTGAATAATTAGGATCTTATTGATCATAAAAAAATGTTAAAAGATGATGTGCCTTCATTCATATGTACTAACTCTAAAACCTCATCTTGGGTAATGTTTGCTTCTTTATCAAATTTTTTAAAGCTCTAGTCTTCCACAATTTCTTCTAATATCACAACATTAGGATTTTGCACTATTTGTGCCCTTGGTATATGTTCTTCATTTATATCATTTCTTACTCTTTGATATTGTAATCGAACCCTTGTATTTCGATTTGGTGCCAGGAAAAAACATTTCATCTCTTTTCAGCCTAGTAATCTCATTTTGCATATGTCTGTGTGTTCTGCTCATATGAGCAATATCTATTTTTTTTTTGTTTCCTGAGCATCTCCTTGATCATTTCTAACATTAAGAGGAACCCCCTAGAGGATCCCTCCCCTATTTTCTCTATTTTCAACACTTATTGAAGTAGATGGTCCTTGATTATTAAAATTTGGTAGCTCGGAGGTACTTATGCATTGGCGGCGCTCAACATGCGGAAGTAACTAAGAACACTTTCTCCCGAGTTAATTTATAATATGTTTTTATAAAGTAACTTTATAAAGTGATTTTATAAAGTCGTGTATTTTGATTTTTAATGTAAAAGTGACTTTATGATGTTATGGGTCACTTTAGTGACTTAAGCGACCTCAATGAATGATTAAGTCATGGCCATTGATCTCATGAGGGCAAGATCTAATCTTGACTGTAAATATCATTGGAAGACCAAGGGTTAGGGAAGTTACATTTAAAATTTCATTGAAATTCAACTCATGAGGAGAAGGAGGGCACACTTTTGAAGAGAGCGAGAGGGAAGGTGAAGAGGCATGATTCTCAAGGAAGAGTGTTTTCTTGGAGGAAGAGCCAGAACAAAATGGGTTTGGCATGCATCCCAAGGAGAGGGATTGGCATGCAACCCAAAGCATTTGCAACATTTATCACAGTCCATACAATAGCAGCAGAAGGGGTCGTATAGTTGTGTAAGTTGTCCGTACAACAAAGAAGGGGAACATAAATCGATGTTGTAAGTATACAATATGATGGCATGATTTTCAATGCATATTTGTTGAGTTTTTCTTTATGTTGCGTACATTTTTATTTTGGCACAAATCTCTATGTAGATGTTGACTATTTGTGAAATATTGTTGGCTATTCTGGGTTGTACAGACCATACAATCATGGTTGTCTACCCTAGACACAGTTTGGTATTGTTTGTATAGAGTTGTAACTTTCTAAAATTAGAGAAAGACTATATTTTTATAATGATGCTATTTGCTGGTGTAATGGTTCTGATTTTCCTAGAGATGAATAAAACATTCTTTCTCCTCAAATCTATCCAAATTTTCTATGCATTTCTTCAAGTGGTTATGCTCAGATTTTTGTTCCAAATGAGAGTTATTTTTCACTAATAAAAGAGTTATTTCCACTGCAATTTTAATTCAGAACTTGACTATTAGTGTTTATGTCCGTAAAGTACAATTTTATGGATGTTGGATCTTTGTAGGAGGCTGAAATATAATTTAGTCTAAGCGTTATATTGAAATAAGATGTATTTCAACATTTATGTGATATGGAAAGAGTATTCATTTGTCTTTTTACTTTCCCAAGAATGATCTCAGGATCAACATTGGTCTCCAACATAAACTCTTCCATCTCAGTTTCCTTCTAGATGGATCCATGTAAATCATTAATTTGTGAAGATTTGATTGCATAATTTATATTTGCAGGAATTGCATTTTTGTAACATCCAAATATAAAAAGTTGATTTGGGTGTTTCTCCTTTGGAGTTTTATTCAAAGTCTAAGAATCATAAATTTAAATATCTAATTATTTCTCATTTTTTGAGATGGATTTGAGTAAATAGAGTGAGAAACGTATGATATGCAACAAGAAGTGCATACATTGTCATAGACATATTTTCTAGGTCATCAAATGATCTAATTGACTGAGTTGGGAGAGAAAGATATCAATAATAAGTTGGACCTATCAAGGTCTGTAGAAAGACTATGACCATTACATCATCATGTTCAATTAACTGGATGTCACAAATACTTATAAATTGATCCATGTGTCTCTTTGGATCCATGATTTCATCGCTTGAAAAGACTGGTAGAACTCCTTAGGGGAGGGTCGGTAATGAATATTTCTCTCCATGTAAATTATGTGGGATAGAACTATCCCTTCTTCTTAGAAATATTTGTCCTTCATTTGTTTCTTATTGATTCTCAAGATTCACATTTATTTCTTCTTGGTCACGCATGATTAGGGTTCTTCTTATTTTTTATTTGGAAAATTCAACAACATCGAGAAGTTGAAGTTTCTTTCTCTCACTTCTTGTTAGTGGACCTTTATAAGGTTCCAGTTTTATTGGATTCACAATAGTCTTATTCACCTTAAATATATATCTCTTTCTTCCTCCCAGGAAAGGGTTTCCCAAGATATTTCAATCTCTTCTTGACTTTCTGTTGTTGTTAACACCAAATCATACACTTGATGTGGGACACTTCTTTGATTTATGATTTCGACTTGTAACTAAGGTTGATTAAGTTCCAATTGAGTCATTAAAGTTCTGGTCTATGAAACCATAATTTTTTTCTCCCTAGTATGGTCCTAAAAATGTATATGTTCACAGTGGTCAAAATCTCAACAACAACCTCATGAAGATAAAATCCCCATGTGCTTTTAAAGAGGTGGTACTCTTCTATTATTGCTTGAAATAAATTATGAAAAGACAGTTTAAAGTATAAAAGTGTATTCACAAGGAAAAATCACGTAGAGAATGACCAAGAATCTTTTAAAGACTGAAATATAATATATATACAATATTATACATAAATAGGGAAACCATCATATGAAATTAACACACTCCTCACATTCATCACATTATAAATAATATTTTGTCACATTCATAAGACATAAATATATAATTCCAGAATGCTAAGAAATTTAAAAGAGTATATCTTTTAAATATGGAAGATAACATGATAGGCACACTTCAATAATCTCCTACTCGAAAATTCAAAGTATGATAAATCATTTAAGTTGCACCATGAAATAGCTCTCTAGGATGTTCAAAAAAAAAAGTATGGTTTTACATTAAAATATAAATTAAAAGTTAGTGTTCGTCCAAATGGATTGCAATGGGGCTCCCATGGACCTTTGAAATATACATCTAGACTTGGAAGAATAAGAGGAATATGATCAGATATTGGTTATTGGTTCTCAAAAAAGGAAAAGACACAAATGGATGATTTATGAACAAGAAATATGAAGGATTGGAAATTATGAAAGGTGACTGCTTTACTTACTATCATGGAATATCTCGTGTTTCTCTGCCTGCTGGTGTGTCTTTTATATTCTCCTTTGTTGGAACTAACTGACCGGTTACAACTATTTCTTCTTGATCTGACTTTGTTATTTTAGTTAAGTATTTCTTTAACCAATTCTTGATGTATTTTCTCATCGGTGCCACAATTATTTCTTTCCTTACTTTAATATCAAATAATGATTTTTCCAGATCTTTGAATTCCATCAAAAGTTGATGAAGGGTGTCCTCAATGTCTTCATTTTTATTAACATAACTAACCAACCAACTTTCAACCTTTGTTTATGAATATTCGATTAAGCTATTGAACTTTTGAGCTAATGAAATTTTCGATGAGTCCAACTTCTCCTCCATTTGTTACTTTGACAAGAGTATGGAATTAAATATTAAATTTGGTTCCTCCACATCTCTAGTTGACCCAACTAAATCCAATTCAATTAATTTCAAACACAATTCACCTCTTTTCACACTTATAGTAGATTCACACTCAGATAACATTTCTTTTAAATTATTTATTCTCTTTAACCAACATGCCTTGGGTTGTTTTATATGGATTTATAAATGCAAATCCTCTTCTTTTATCTAGAACTCACTAAGACTTGAAACTTTTGCAACAAAAGTAGAAATGGCCCCTTTGTAATATTCATCATTTTCAAGATCAGCCTGAAGATATTTCCTGAATTTTTTCATTCTTGATCCTAAGGAAACAAAGCTTGTTTCCAATTCCTATGTTCCAAGAATTAGGGATATTCTCTTTTGGATATTTTATCCAACATACCTCCTAATGAAAACAAGTGAGATTGATGCTCCTTTTAGTCTAGATCTTGATTTCGATCTTCCCTCGAGACTTATCCAAAGTTGTGTGGTGGAAATTGTACTAGTGAATAATGGCAGAGGAATTAAATCATTTTATAATTCTTTGATCATATCCTTTAAAATGACATTTTCATTCTCTATATCTCCAATTGACATTTTTAGGGCTTCTCCTGTGGCTTCATGAATTTCTAAAATTTTGGAGGGTGAAGCTCCATAAAAGTCAAGTTCTGAATTCCATTTTTGTTGAATCTTGTTATTTTTTTCATTGATTTTCTCAATAACTACTTTTCTGGAGTTTTTGTCAAATGTGGCACTATGTAGGGTCATAGATTCCTCTTCAAATACAATTGTCTCTTGGGTGGCCAATTCTGTTTCAATTTCTCTTCTCTATTGTATCCATTGTTCTTCACCCACAAATTCAATATATTTAATATTTAAATCAAGTTCCATGTCTTCCAAGATTATTTCCTCTTCGGGTTTTCCCTCACTTTCTCCTTCTTTATTTGATCCTCTTTTCCTCTTTCTAGTGACTAGGAGTTTATGTGGATTTTCTAGATTTCCCTTAGGATATTTTTGTTCAACTCCATCATCAGAATTATCCATCAAGGACTTCCTTTTCTCTTGAACTACATACTAGGGTTTTCCTTTGGGTAGGACACCTTTTTGAGAAATATTAGGAGACTATGAACTTCTCTCATTCACCACTCTTCATTGTTGTCTATGATGATCGGTTGTACTGATGACTATTTCAATATCATCTTTCATTTTCTCATCAGATAACACTTGGGGGTTATGACTATCACCCTATTCTTATCCAATCAAAAATGTTTTGGAAAATGATATATTTTTCCCTACAGATGTCATGTGTTTCATAAATAATTGACTTGGGTCAAAACCCTTGACCTCATTTCCTTTATTAAGATTGAATTGATCAAACTAAATTGAGATTTCATTGATGCACATGTAATTTGTTTTACCATTATCTCCCCAATTTTCCATTGTAGCAGCATGAACTGCCTTTTCCTTTTCTCATTAAATAAATGAGCCCAAAATTTATACTACTTGCATAGTTCAAGAACACATATTTAATCAGAAACACAATATGGAAAATATGAGGGTTTTGCACGAGAGTAGTAGTGACTAATAGCACTAAAATTCTCCATGGATTAAAAAATTCCTCTTTTATCTAAGAAGGATGTTGCTTCTAGAGACAATATTGATGTACTTGGTCCATGAATAAGTTTTTTAAAAGAAGAGATGAATGTATTGTTTTCTTCATAGAAGTGGTATGTGGCCTTTTGCTTCTAAACTTGTGTTGGATACCACACTTGAACAAGGTCAAATTTACAATTGACCATGTTATCGAAAGGAAAACCTTTGAAGACGTGCCAATATGTAATGGTGAAAATCAAGTATGAAGAAATGTAAAAATTATATTTTTTCTCAAATTTCCCAACCAAAATGTAAATTTGTTGGAATTAATCCTTCCACAATCAAACATTGTGTTTTCATGAATTAAAAATTATAATATATACACAATGATATTGGGAACGGTAGTCGTAGATTCTTTTCCATCTACTCTAGTGAATAAACATGCCATTTCTTAATATGGATTTTTTAATGAACTCACTTGAATGTTTGAAAGGTCCTCTCGAAAAATTGTTGGATGTTCAAGATAATCTTGTAGAAGCTCAAATCCTCCATTCTTTTTTTTCAAGAAGTCATTGGCTTCAATTATTTTTAAATTCATCGTTGTATCTAGGAGCCTGATCATCCTCTTAAAAAATGAAGGGGCTAAATAAATAGGTGATTCCCATTGTCACTAAATAATTCTCTGATTCTTGTCAAATTTATCAATGCACCACAAAATCAACTCCTTAAAATCATAGACTTCTGGAACACAACCTGCCAATGCAATTCCTCATGTTTGAATCTTGTTTTAACTCCTCTCCAAAAGTGGTAATGAAGAGTAATATCTTCATTTCCGTGACAATTGAAATATTTGGTCTTCTCATCCAATTAGGTTGATAGTATCTCCAAAACCAATTTCCTTTCTTCAGGTTGTCATACATAATCAAGGTAATAGATTAATGTACAACAACTTTCAAAATTTTATTATCGTAATACACCTATTTATATTAATGTGCTTTGGGGATCTTGACTCAAGAATCGTTCATGCAAATAAAAATTAAAATTAATGAGTATTTTACTCTAGAAGATTGTCATTAATAGAATTTTTTAACACTTAACCAGTTTTAGTCCTTCCTAGGAGATGTGTATTAAATGTACATTGGGGACCGTGAAAAGACAAGACATAGACTATCGTCGGGTGATGGAAAATCAAGAAGGAAGAATGGCAGGGTAATGTATAAGATCTTGGAGCGGCAGTAGGATCATAGGTTCGGGGTATAGTATATGGAAGTCATAAAAATTACTTCATCTCTGCGGACCTGTGGTAAGTAAGACTTGAGAAAAAACTAATTTTTTAAATTTGATCAGGACAACGGGGTCGCAAGTATGGATGAGAAGGTTGGGGAAGTATCCTAGACCCATGGTCTATCATTCTTTTTTTTTTTTAAATCTAAGTATAGGTGCAATATGTTGGCCATAAAAGTCAATGGTATATTTTGCGGGTTGCGGAAGTTTGAACAAGGCTAGGTAAATGCATTATGAACCCGCGATGATCTCGAAAAAAATTCAAGTATGGGGAAGAATTGAAAAGAATATAAAATAGGTATTGCACAAGACTTATCACATTTTAGGATCAACATTACTTGAAAAAAATTCAATAAACGATAAAAAAAAAAAATAAGGTTTCTCTTACTACTAATCCAATGATCGAGTTTTGTGCTTATAATACTTTTTTGTGAACACCACATGATATTGATGATATTATTTGGAGAATATAGATGAGCCTTACACTTTACTAATCCAATGGTCTGCAAATTTCTTTATGTTTTCCTCTCCAAAATCCATATGCAAATTAGGCAGGTGGATGTAAAGGTGCAAATTGGGAAAGTGTATGTAAAGGTCAAAATTGGGAATTCCTTTTTATTAGAAGAAAATATCTCCAAGATTATATTAAACAATAAAAAACATCTTAGGTGTAGGCCAAAACCCATCCAAATCTATCAATCTCATCTGAAGGCCAGGGAATTTTTACATGTTTCATGATCCTTGTAGGTTTTTACATGAAAAAGGGGCCCACATTCTAGAAGAGTCCTAAAATATTCACACTTAGGTCTTCCAACTGTTATCAAATATGACTAAATCAAATCAACCATGCTCTTGATAAAGTTTGACTCCTTTAAAAGGGAATACATGGATTGTACCCAATATGTGCATGGCCACATATTCTTCAACAGAATAAATGCATGGGTAAAATAAACACAATAAAATGCATAAATGACTAAAGTTTTGAATGATGTTTTGCAATTATATACTACATAGACCACTTGTTAATGCATCTTTGGAATATAACTATTTGGTTCATGAAATCAAAATACTAGTAATAACAGTTAGGACATGATAGGCATTGTAGCATGTTTTTGGTTTGAAAAAGGTCCATGGTCCTAGAGGATTCCTATCATTATCCTAGTCAGATTTTAAAGAATTCAAGGAGGCTAAAAATATGAGCATTTAAGCTCCTGGTAAGGATCTGAACATTAAGATTGTCATCTTGTTGAACTAGAGGCTAAGTTTGAGGGTACTATATAGATTAGTCATTGAGGGGGTTGTGTTTTGTTCAAGTGGAATGTTGAGGGAGGGAGTACTCAAGATTGGTTGAGTTTGGAAATACTCCAGAGATTTATATTATTATGGGGCCTTCTTTGGTCTTCAATACTACCAAGGATAAGAGATACGGAAATTAAGAATAATAAAATAAAAAAACATGGATTCTTATAGGTCATCATTAATCCAAGGCCATTGAGAACAATAAGGTTTTTCATTTTATTTTTATTTTTTAGTTATAACCTATGAATATTTACCACAAAACATTCTTCTTAAAAGAAAATTCTTTGTTTTTTGTGTTAAAATGATTCTTTCTCATTGATTTTAGGAATAGTTGGTTTGGGGGTTTTTGTGAAATTAGACTATTAAGTAAAATAGAATTAAAGTAACTAAAATAGATAATCACATGTGATCTGTAAACTATCATGGATATTCCATTAGAAAACTCATCTTTGACGACCCCTTATTGTTATGACTACAATCGAAGTAAGGTGCAAGAATTTTCTTTTTGTTTTAAGGAAGAAAGACAATGACGAAACGAATAACCACGTCCAGATGACGAACAAAATGTTTGAAAATTAGGCAACAGACAACAATGACTTAACATTAGCACATCGAATGTATGGGTGGAACATGCAGAAATCAAGGACAGACAAACATGTCTACCCGCCCAGCACGATCACGATGACACCTACAGCCTAAGGGATGACATCCACAATCCCGACCCAACAGCCTTGAAGACCAGTAACTAGAACCTCTAAGGCACACCAAACCAAACGCGGAAGGAATTACGACCCAACGTCCTCAAAACTACAACGAGCAATGCCCATAACGGGTAGCACTGACTCCGACCAAGTTATCATTCACCTCTTTTCATTAGGGTGCGCAATGATCCCCTCATTAGGGTGCGCAATGATCCCCTCATCAGGAATCGTACCATCACCAGGTGATAGGCGTTACCACAATTGTGGCACAATAATAAAACTGGACCCTCAACGCAAGCCAAAATCAACGCGCTAGGAGATCAAGTTAACTACCTAACCCTTGTCGCCTAACCCTAGCACCCCGTCGGCAAGTCAACAAGACGACTATGACCTTCACAGAACACAACAACTTCCTTGCACCATAAAAATCAATCTGTACATAATAAAAGATTGTTATTAAACAATCGCTTATTGCAACTAAATCCAATCCCTAGATTAGAAGAGTGTCTATAGAAATCCTTTAAAACTGACTCTAAAAGAATGTAATTACTGCCTTTAAATATAAATTTGTTGACCGATAAATACCTTTTCATCTCTTAATTAAAAATTGATAACATGTAATCAGTATGCTAATACTAAAAATCGTCGCTAATAAAACATGCTATCAATAAAATCAATAAAATCTCTCTTTTTATCCATAATATCTACTTAAACAACGACATAGATAGTTGTCCTTGAACAAGATTTCCAGGATATGAAATGAATTTACCCTATATGCAAAAAGGGTTTTACACTATGAACAGGATTACACTATACAAATAAAGGAATGAGTTACGCTACCCAACAGAATTACACTCTATAAATAAAAAGAATGAGTTACACTATAAAAATAAAGATGAAATTAGCAAGAGGATATCTTATGTATAGTTGTCATAACAAAGGAAATTCGCCATTAATCAATAAGACTTCACCGAAAATTTTCATTGTTGTTTAAGCATAGCTAAAATGCCTCCACCAGAATTGTAGTCCACTTAAACGTTGTCCATGGATGTCTGTCATGTATTAAGGAAGAATAACAGTCATGCTGTCTACAAGAAGGCAGGTAAAGGAAAAATTAACGGGTAAAAATCGCACCACAGGAAAATGGCCAACTTTTATGCGCTTCCAAGCATTGGCACACTGCCTAACATTAAAGGTACTCCGACTAAATTCCACCAGACGCCGAGGTTCAACGCAGGTAAAAAAAAATTTGATTTTTAACGCAAGAATTGACACAGTCAACACGCCATCCATAAGGGTTGACCATATCGTTGTGACCCGGCATTTAATGAATATGACGTATATACCAAAACGTGGAGCAAGAACTGAAATAGCTGGCATCTAAACTTCCAGATCACAGCGGGGAAAAGACATTGTTAGGTTATACGTTAATCATAAATGGCTGAATTAGAATTGCTTTCACTCAAAAATTAATGGCCACCCGAAATGTTCTAAGAAGACATTGTTTTCGTAACAATATAATGCAAAGTCGTAAGGGATATAGCTGAGCAAACAAGAGGGTCCCTGTGTGGTTTAAAGCATAAATCATTGTCACCAAGTTAAAAAAATGCAGGTGTAAAATTCCAGGGTGTCAATGAACGCAGGTTATCAAAAACGCCATTCCAGTTGCTACCTAATCAATTCGCTGCTAGTAATAGTTCTCTATCTGTTCATAATTAAAAATGGATTCATCCTACTATAACCAAAAACGTGTCAACTCAGGTAGGAACACAATCATCCCAAGATAGAAACGCATACCTCATTTCATCCAAACGGAGATCGGGATTCATTGTCGATTGAGTTATAGACTCTCTATCTACTAATGAAAGAAATTGGAGGTATTGTTGTTGGTTAAATACAAATTTACTGGTATACATTAATGCTGACCAGAAATAGTGATGACTTCTAAATGTAAGTGTTGTCTTATAAATAAATTGCTAACCAGTAAATTTGCTAACCCATGATATTGTTGATCCATTAATACATAACAAAAACTGTAGACATAACAAGAAACACACTCAAGAAAATAAATATACTGTCATAAATCTCATTCCAAAATAACTTATAAACTATCATTCGAGTGGGAGAATATGCAAGAAGATTGTCTTCAAATAATTTAAAGTGTAGGGGTAAAATCACAGTCAATGAAATAGTAAAAATCGTAGCGAAAATCTGCCATCAATGTAATGAATTGCAAGAAAAATTCACAGGACAAACGTAGTGGAAATGCAAGGTAATTTTTCCATCCAAATATATTATAATTGCAGAGATAATCATTCGCATCAAGGCACAAGACAAAACTCTACCTGAAAAAATCAACAGGGCTAGACGATTGACAGGAACGTCCTTCGCTCACCTTCCTCGCACATAAAAGCAGGGCATTGAGATCCATAGGTCTATTAATGTCGAGGTGACAACCTTAGATCAGGCTCCTGGCTGACTGCTCAGGCGAGGACTGGTGATATAGGGATGAAGGAAAAACAACCACAAGGGTCACAATCAACACCACAATGTGGCCAAGACATGCAGGAAACGAAGGCCGTGGGAGTCAATCAATCATCGAGCTAGGCTAAGAAAAATTTAAGTCATCAATCTAGATAATCAATATGCTTACCTAGTCAAACATGCAGATCCAAGCATAAAACCTACAACATCTACTATACAAAATGAAGAGAGCGTATTGTTGCTTGATCGCCCGCTCTGAGTGACATCCATGCACTCTATGCAACTTCTGCTTGTCGAACGGTAAGACTTCACCGGTACCTCCCAGCCAATGCTAGGGGTACTCTTCTTCCCCCTTAGTCCCCCGAGCCGCAAAGGGGCCACACACACTAACTAGAGATTTCATCTAGCTCCCAGCTCGCCTCGCAAGGCCGAGCTACCACTCCTCTCCGGGCTGGGTATCCCAAGTCCCACAAGTAAATTAGTCAAGTCGGTATTTCTATAGCATAACGTTACGCAAA
Source organism: Picea sitchensis (assembly GCA_010110895.2). Classification (NCBI taxonomy): domain Eukaryota; kingdom Viridiplantae; phylum Streptophyta; class Pinopsida; order Pinales; family Pinaceae; genus Picea; species Picea sitchensis. Next base: position 112,908 of record SNQJ01S0041498.1, read on the forward strand.
CAGAAGATACCCCTTTCATCCTTCTCCTTCCTTTATTTTATAGAGTTTCAAACTTCCTTTCTTTCCGAAAATCTCATTTAATTAAATTTTTAAAAATAAATTCCTAAAATTTCCTCTCCGTAGAAGTGTCCCCCATCCCCTACATTCCTCCATAAATTAATTTCTTTAATTAAGTAATTATCTTTATTTCCCTCACCAACCTAGAGTTACTCCTAGAATCACTCCTAGGTGTCCCCAAATTCTCTTACAGGTATTAATAGCTTTCCCTTTTATTAAATTGCTAATTCAGTTTAAAATTAGAAGCTCTTAAATGGGAGATTATTTACTAAGTTGACTTTCCACTTTTTCCCTTAAGTTCCCCTTTTTCCCTTTTTATGTTACCTCTTTTTCCCTAGTTTCCCCTTTTTTATTTTCCCTCTTTCCCCTTTTACTTAGAACTCAAAAAGGCAGGTGTCAAAATTAACCCTTTTTCCCTTTTCTTATTTAATTAGTATTCTTTAATTTATTAAGGTAATAAAACAATTAGTTCCCTTTTTAAATTTTTAATCCAACACAATTTTACTTTTTTTTTTTTTTATGAATAAATTAAATTTCTTACTCCCT